>OZ038398.1:7407593-7683049 GCA_964036045.1 Eutreptiella sp. 'Long Island Sound 2002' | reverse complement strand
TAGCCCCGCAGCAGATGCACGTGGAAGTGCATCGGATGAGACATTTGACTGGGGCAGGGCCCCTCCGTTTAGCCTTCCCCCTTCACTAGGCCCCTCATCCCCCTCTGCCCCAAAGGGGCGTGCGGGGGGCGGTCGTAGGGGCCCCTCCCTCCCCCCCGGCCCCCAGTAGTACGCCCCCCCCCCGGCCCCCAGTAGTACGCCCCCCTCCCCCCCTTCCCCCCCCGGCCCCCAGTAGTACGCCCCCCTCCCCCCTCCCCCCCCCGGCCCCCAGAAGTACGCCCCCCTCCCCCCCTCCCCCCCCGGCCCCCAGTAGTACGCCCCACTCCCCCCCTCCCCCCCCGGCCCCCAGTAGTACGCCCCACTCCCCCCTCCCCCCCCGGCCCCCAGTAGTACGCCCCCCCCCCTCCCCCCCCCGGCCCCCAGTAGTACGCCCCCCTCCCCCCCCCCCGGCCCCCAGAAGTACGCCCCCCTCCCCCCCTCCCCCCCGGCCCCCAGTAGTACGCCCCCCTCCCCCCCTCCCCCCCGGCCCCCAGAAGTACGCCCCCCCCCCTCCCTCCCCCCCCGGCCCCCAGTAGTACGCCCCCCTCCCCCCCTCCCCCCCCCGGCCCCCAGAAGTACGCCCCCCTCCCCCCCTCCCCCCCCGGCCCCCAGTAGTACGCCCCACTCCCCCCCTCCCTCGGATGTTGACGGACTTGTTGGAGGGGGGGGGTCCCAACAGCGCGACTGACACGGACCGCGACCTCAAAAAGCCGTGGTGCCCTGATTCCCTTTGGATGGACCCCCCGATGGAGCCCGGGGGGCAGACCACATCCGACGAGGCGTCGAGGGGAAGAGGGCGCGTGCACTCCAGCCCCCCTCCCGGGCACGCGCGAAGCAGACCACCAGAGTGACAAGGGCCGTCGGAGTGTACAGGGGGAGGGGGGGGGGATTTCGCGCCAAGTCAAATTGGCGATGGGAAATGTCGCGGGGCCCCCTGGATTTTGTGTGATACCCCCCGCCACAGTCCACAGTGCGGACCGCTGGTGTGCGCGAAATGCGCGGAGGACCCGGAATTTCGCATGGGAAATTTCGCGGTCAATTTGAAACGCGAAACTTCCCGCGCGAAGTTAAAGCGCCACGAACATCCCCCCTCGCCCCCTCCCCTGTACCGTGTGTAGCGTGCGGAGCTTCCACGTTAGCCCCCCTGCCCCGAACTCCCCCCGGCAACACAGGCACAGAGCCACTGCAAATCACGTCAACGGCCTTCGGGGGGGGGGGGCGTGGTACGCCGGCCACGCCGGGAGCGGCACGCACAACCCCCGCAGCCCCAAGGCCCGGCCCCACGCCCTCGCCGGCGACATCGGCCGCGACGATGTTCGCGGAGCTGGCGGGCGTGCGCGGGCTGCCACGCGCCCCCGGTCTTGGGGGGGGGGCGCCCCGAGAGTTGTGGCGCACGACGTCCGCGCCGTCCGCGCCCCCACCGGCCGTACCGAGGGCCGCAATGGCCTCGGCGCTGGGGCAGGGGGACGTGTCCGTGGTATTGGGGGGGCAGGCCCCCCGGCGACAGGGACTAGGACTACAGCGAAGGGGGCCCCCGGGGGCGGCACGGGGCACCACAAAACAGACCTGCTCACAGTCCTGCAGGGCCTCGTCCAGCTGCCCCAACTGCACCCATGCCTGAGCCCTGGACAACACAAGGGCAATGCGGGGGGGGCGCGCGCCCCTGGGGGGGGGGTCCGCCGGTTCACGGATGGCGGTTGGTACGGGCAGATGGGGGTGTGGGGGGGCTGGGCTTGACTGGGGGGGAGGGGGTACAAAACATGGCCCGAAATACGTTTTCTTTTGTGAAATGCGACGGATTGTGTGACGGATTTTCTGTCGGGGCGGCGGGGGGGGTCCCCCCTCCCAGTCCCCTCAGCCCCCCATCCCGAGGGCCATGCAACGCAGTGAGGGCACGGCCTCCCCCCCCCCTCCCGGTTCGCAGGTGATGCGACAAGACCCCCTGCCAGACCTTTTGAGGAGGGGACCCCCCCCCCGCGCGCGGAGGCGGACTGCAACGATGTCCGCCGCCCCCTCAAGGGCACGGAGTTGGGCCGGACCCGCGCGCCTCGAGGCCCCCATGGCAGCCCCCCCTGTCCGGAGGTCCCACTCCCCCAGTGCCGTGCAGGCGACGGGCTGTTGTGCAGGCATTGGGGGGGGGGAGGTGAGGCACAAGGCGCAGGGGGCGGATTGGGGGGGGGGCGGGGGCTAAACCCCCCCCTCTCTCTCTCTCGGCAGCAGTCAGCCCCACCCGTCGCTTGTGCGCGCCCCCAACGGCCCTCCAACCGCTTTGCACCCGCCGCACACTGCCCCCCAACCGCGTTTCCAACCGCCGGTAACCGCCTCTGCCATCGCTCATGAAATCCCCCGTTGGGCGTGTGGGCCCTCCAGCGCCGTGGCCCCATTCCAAAGCAGCAGGACCTTGTGATGGGGCCGGACAAGGGCTTCGGCCGCCGGACCTCACCATCGTGCTCCACCCCCCATGAGGCGCATGGCAGCAGTCACACGTTGGGCCCTGCGTTGTGGGGGGGTGTTGCCCCTGCTCCTTTGCTGCATGTTCCCAGTGAGAGGCCCAACCCCAACAAACCAGTTTTGGTACAACAGATGCAGAGGGCCCCCCGGTGGAGTGTATCACCCCCCGCCACAGTCCACAGTGCGGACCGCTGGTGTGTGAGAAATGCGCGGAGGACCCGGAATTTCGCGTGGGAAATTTGAAACGCGAAACTTCCCGCGCGAAATTAAAGTGCCACGAACATCCCCCCGCCCCCCCGCCCCCTGTCAGTCAGCCAACAACCGAAATCACTGAAAGTGCACATCCGGGGGGGCGGTGGGGGGGATGGCGCGCACTCGGGGGGGGGGTCCCCGTCCCACGAGGCCCCCTCCTTGGCCCATGCAGAGGGGGGGGGGGGGCTGGCCCGAGCCGGCGGACGCTGTGGGAGCCCCCCCCCCCCCCAAATGCCGCGTGGCCGGGGGGTCGGCGATGTTGCCAGGCCCCAACCACCGTTTTGTGGGGGTGGGGGCTATTGCGTCCGGTGCGGCCCCTGCGCCGAAGGGGGAACGCGGGGGCACGGGGGGCGGGGCTCACGTGCGGTGCGGAGGGCGCGTGCGCGGGGGGCGCTGCCCCCGCCCAGACCCCGGGCGCCGGGGGGCGCACACGTCACACGCTTCGCACGGCGGCGCGCGCTTTGGGAACGGCCCCAAGTGTGCGCCGCTGCGGCCGTCCCCAGCGAAGCGGGGGCCATGCCTCGGGAGGGGCAGAGGGGGGGGGGGTGCATCGTTGGGCGGCTTTCGGATGGACAAGGCCCTGGGCCTGCGACTCAAAAGGCCCGACCAGAGGCCAGTGCCTGAGCCCCCCCCCCCGCCCCCGGCGCAGGGGGGGTGACCGTCCAGGGCCCCGGACGGCCACCGCAACGCACTGCATCGGCGCACCGGGAGTGCCCAGCGGGACCACCAGAACACGGGGGGCGCCCAGCAGCACGACCCCCCGCCGCAGCGGTCACCAACAACACCGGAAGGACCAGAAGGTGGACGGTACCCCAACGCCGCACGCGAACGGGGGGAGCGGGGGACTGTCCAGGGCCCCGTGAAGAAACGACGTGTCCCTCGGGGCCGCTTGGCGGACCACTTTGGCCATCCCCCGTCCTCAGACCGTCAGGGGCGGGGGGGTTTGGCGTGATCCGGCCCTGTACCCCCCCCCCCCCCGCGCCACACCCCCGGTCCATACACATGGGGGGGGTAACTACTGGGGGCCGGGGGGGGGGGGGACGGGCATTGTGTGCCCCCCCCACCCACACGACCGTTGCCGAGAGGGAGGGCAAAGGACCGCCCCCCGCACGCCCCCTTGGGGCAGAGGGGGATGAGGAGGCTAAAACCCTGGAACCCTGCAACACCCACCGCAGTATTATCTCCGCCACCATGCAGGCCGTGTGCATCAACCAACCGACAATGCATGACACTAGTCCCCCCCCTCCATCATTTGGCTGCTACCGACTGCTGACACCCCCCCCCCCATTTTGTAGCCTCTGCTGCCACCCCCCCCCCCCCCCCCCTTTGCGCTGTGGCCTGATTGGGGGCAGACCTGTCGCACAGAGCCCTCGCGTTCTCGGCGATGGTGTGCAGGGCCTGGGAGTAGCACTCGATGGCCTCATTGTACTGGCCCTTGTTGAACTTGGCGGTGCCCTCCGCGTGGTAGAAGTCCGCTGCCAGGAGGTGCCCCGTGCTCATCTTGGAGCGCTTCAATGCGGAGGAGGCCGGGGACGACCCTGAGGCCTGGCAGGCGAGGCGCGGTGTGAGGGCCGCAGGGGGGGGGGGGTCCCGCCGGTTCACGGATGGCGGTTGGTACGGGCAGAAGGGGATGTGGGGGGGCTGGGCTTGACTGGGGGGGAGGGGGTACAAAACATGGCCCGAAATGCGGGAAAGAGGAATGGCCCCACGTCGGTGCCGATCGATCGGGTGGTCCGTCTTGTCCCAAGACGCCCCCGGAAAGGGCGCATATCCGCCTCCCAGACGCACCGCGGGGACCGGGGCCCACGGGTCGTGTCCCAGACGTGGCCCCGGGCCTCTGGGGGATGCTCCGGACACGTGCCGTCGGGCGGCGCGGCGTGCGTCGTGCCCCCGAACGCACGATGGGTCCGTGTCCGGACGCTGCGGGGCGCACAGCGCGTGTCGTGCGGCGGCCGTGGGATGCGGTGCGCAGTGCGCGCGGTGTCTGTGTGCGTGGGGCTGTGCGGGGGGCGCGGAGGGCGGCGGTGTGCCGGGCACGCGGCGTGCGACGTGCACAGCGCGGGAGACACAAAGGGCGGGGCTACAGAGGCACGGGGACAACGTGCGCAGGCCACACCGCCCGCCGCGCCGAGCGGGGGAGGCGTGGGCGGCAGAGGGGCATTGTGTGCGGTGTGCCTGGGCGATAGGCAGAGGGTGCGGGTGTGTGTGTGGGGGGGGGGCGCGAAGGGGGGCGTTGTGCAGTGTGCCCTGGGCCCTCCCCCCGGGAGCGCGGCCCTGCCATCCCCGGCCCAGGGGGCACTTCGGGGGGGGGGGGCTTTCCAACGGCAATCGTATGCCTTGTTTCGAGCGGCCGGGGGGGGGGCACAATGTGGTCGGGGTCCCTCTGCTCGCAGGGGCTGCGTCTGCCCCTCCGGCGCCCCCCCCCCCCCACGCCCACGCTCAGTCATCCCCAAGACCGCGCAGTTCGGAGGGTGCCCCCCCCACCACATCCGACGTGGGCATGTGGCACAGGGCCCGGGGGTCGCGGTGGTTGCGGCCAAAGAGAAACCGGCCCCCGCGGTTCCGCCCCGCCGACCTGCGGCCGGGCGGGCGTGGGCCCACGGCAGACCGTGGGGCAGAGCAGGTGGAGGGGGTGGCAGAGGACATGCGCCTTCGCATGGACGCGGACCCTCGTGGACTGATCCAACGCATGGGCCCCAATGGGGGTCCCGCACAGGGGCACGGCAGGGATGCATTCGAAGGGAAGGGTCAGAGGGTCAGAGGCGGTTGGGCAGGCGGTTGGAGGAGGTTGCCAAAGCGGTTGGGGGCGGTTACTGTCGGTTACAAATGCCGTTGAGGCCGGCACTCGGCGTCAGGGGGGCAGTGGCTGGGCGTAGGCTGGGTGCCCTGGAGGGGCGGGGTACCCCCCACCCGATGCATCCCTGGGGCACGGGGCCTTCTCCGAGGCATTTCCGTTGAAGAGAACGAACGGGGGTTCGAGCCCCAGGACCGGCAAAACTCCAGAAGACGTCCGTTTCGACGCCGCGGTGCATGAGAACGGGAACGCGGCGTCGGCCCCGGCCTCGGTCCCGCACGGCGAAGCGACCGCGCAGCCCCTCGGGGGGTGCTGGGGCACCGACCTGGACCCGTTGGCGGTGCGCGGCAGTGCCCGGCATTGTTGTTCGGGCCTTTGTCGTGTGGAGGTGGGGGTTGGGGGGGGGTGAGACCTAATTAGATTGAATGAGATTGATTGAAAAACAGACAGACAGTGCTGCAAAAATTGCAAACTTGAGGCAATGCACTCCACAGTCAGACATAAGTGCAGCTTTATTCTCTATGCCTGGCCTGGCCAAACCTCTTGACACGCCTGTGTCTGAAACAGGAAGACAAAATATCATGTCCGACAATGCGGTCGAACAGTCACTCACAGTCGGGCTATCAGTCAGACTACAGGTGTAATACAGTGCAGATACAATGTGTGTGTCTAGGAACAGGGAACGGGAGACCGAGAGAATAGAGGCACAACGGAAATTTCAGACATGAAGAAGCGTAGGCATTTGGAACAGATAGCAATCATCATCATGGGGGGTTGGGGGGGGGGCGCACCACCGGCAAGGCACGCCCGCCGGGGGGGGGGCCACCCCCCCAGCAGCGCGGTGCTGTACGGCCGGGCCACCCCCTTTTGGAGGCCGGCAGGGGCATGTCTGGGGACTTGGGGGTGGGGCTCCACCTGCGACGCGTTCTCACACTCCATCCGGTGCCTCTTGACCGTCGGGGACTCGGGGCTGAGGGTTCGGGGCGAGCTCTCGGCCAGGGCCTCCTGGTGGGGGGCGGCGGAGAGGGCGCCCTCGCCCGCAGGCTCCTGGGGCGCCCCTTCGGTGGGCCGGGGAGGTGCGTCCTCCGTCGGAGGGGCTTGTTGGTGCAGGCGTGAAGTGGAGACGACCTCGCGGATTTTGCTGCAGCGGACGTACAAAGGGGCCTGAATGGGGGGGGCAAGCCCTCCTATGCACCCGAATCCCCAAGCACCTGAACGGCCTCTGAAAGATGGGGGTGGCAAAATGGGGGGGGGGACGGGGGGGGCAATGGGGAAATGGTCGGATCCCGCTTTGTCAAGGACCAATTTCCTAGCAGACCCTCCGGGAAAATGGGGAAAATGAGAGCCGTAAAACCAGTGATAATTGGAAAGTTGTGCGTGTTTCCTCCGTTGTCCTCCGTTGTTCTCTGGGTGCGCCACATTTTGGTCCGGTCCTCCCCCAATCCCAAATATCCAAAAATGGAAAAACGGGCAAGAGGCGAGGTATGCGGAGGCAGATGCCTGAAAATTCTGGTGCATCGGAGCCTTGTGCCAATCCCAAGGGGGGCTCCTGCCCGGTACCCATGCCTCTGGCTCTCGTAAAGAAAGAAAGCACCGTAAACTGCATATGCACCGCATCTCATCGTGTTGACCCCCACCTCTGTGCAAGCGCTTATGGTTCGGGGTACAAGGATGTCAAAATGAAAGTGAAAGAATTGATGGCGAGACAAAGGCTCATTGTCTCATGGCGGTAGATTGGGATATTATGGCCAACCAAAACCCAACGTCGTCCAATCTTTAGCCACTCCTCATGTCGAGCCATGACACGCAAAAACCTTGTAGGAGCCGCACAAGTCACGGGCGGTGGGGAGAGGGGGGCCAAAAAGGCATCTCCTCCTACGGCCCATGCATGGCCCATGGCCCGAAAGCCTCTTTGTGCATTGCGCTGGCTCCCCCACGGTTGTTGGCCCCGGAGAGGAAATCAAAGCTCTTAATTCGGAATACGAACGTAGTTGCGCAAACGACATTGCCACGCCTTAGCCGGCGAAATGGAACGCTCACGAGGCGACGTTCTACCGGTGATTACACGGAGGGAAATGCGAAGCCTTGCGTTACACACGCTAACACTGGTGATTGCATGGTACCGACCATTGAACGTGGTTGAGCAAAGCGAGCATGCCCTTTGATTTGACTTAGCGATCGGTTTGGGGCCCTTGCGTGCCGCACAGAGAGGACAAGGGACGGTTTGCTTTTGAACCGGTTGAAGCGAAATTTTTTGCATCCATAGGACATTGCTGAAATCCACTTCGCGTGCGCACGCGGACGCAATCAAACAACAAATTGGCTGCATGGGAGTAGATCGACAGTCCGCACCGAAAGCCAAAGTCCAAGTGCTTATGCCCGCAAAGGGAATTATTGTGGCCTACGGGCACAATGTTGCCACGTTTACCTGCCATTGAAATAGTCCTAGTGTTGCGGGCAATAAGAGCGTAGAGTGGGTTTGCGGCTAAGCATAGCGTGTGGTGCACCTCGGTGGATGCATGCAACACTCCGCAAGCATCCAAATGGCGCGACAAAACACACCTATTTCTGCATCGAGCCATGTTGCCCAAAGTCCAATGAGAAGTGCCACAACTTGGATTCAGACCGATGAGAAGTGCTATAACTTGGATTCAGCCACCTGTGGAAACAATGGGAAAATCGGACGGCCATGTGACAAAAGGGAGTGAACCACGTGGCTCGAGTCAAGGTCGTGGCCACTATATCTTTTTGGATGTGCATGTGTAGGGAGCGCTTGCCATCGTTTGCGCGTTTGAAGATTGTGGAGAGGAAACCATGCGAGGAGTAGTTGAAGGATGGAAAATGTGTGGTTTGCGGGTGGCCATAACAACCTCATCTACCGCCATGGTAAAATGAACCTTTGTCTCGCCACCAATTCTTTCACTTTTTTCCGTAGACATCCTTGTACCCCGAACCATGCGCCCTTGCGCAGAGGTGGGGTTCAACGATCTTGTACATTTTTCGTTCATGTTCGTTTCTTTCTTTCCTTTGCATTTTCGGTGAAGAACATGCAACCCTTTTTTCCATTGCCACTTTGTGGAAGATGGGCAAATTTTCCTGTCGGTAGTGGTGCAAAGTGCACTTCCTTGACTATGCACCTTGCTGAGGTTAAAAAACGACAAAGACGAAGACATCTTTTTTCGTGCTCGAAAAAAGTAGACGACGTACTTGTTGGTGTGTGCCACAGGACTTCCAAGATCGCAAACCGCTTTGCCAGGGTTTGAACAAAACTTTGGGGACGACGAGACCTGCACAAGGTGGCGACAAAGTTGCGGCTCATGCGGAAAAACGCGAGGGGCCGAGATCAATAGAGGAGTGGGTGGGTGGGTTTGCGTGCGTGCGACGTGGGCCACCGCAATTGGAATCTTGTGCGGCGTCCCAATGTTTGGCTAGTGCTTGAGCATGTGGTCGAGAAACCTGCACCGGCCGTAGGTTTCGAGGCGGCCCCAACAATGGCACAAGTATTGACACAGGGCACACCTCCAATGTTCACTAGTTGTGACGTGTTCAAAACACGGCGCAAGTTATCCGCCCACACGGAGTGAAGAATAACCTACGCAATACCATTGTGAAGGAAAAGGGTTTGGTAGGGAAAAGGAAGCCTTGGACGGGAAAGGAAACAAAGGAACTAGTTCTCTGAGACAATGTAAGTTGTTGAGATGACGAATTAAACTTCATTCATCTCCACATTGTTTTGAATTTCAAAGTGAAAAGCGGGAGGAAGGTTCCCGCTGGTCGCTGCAAATGGGCGCATTTTAGATCGAACGTTGTACGTGGGTCCCGTTCAATGGGTGTTCGAAGAGAGCAGGCTTCTTACTTCGTGCCAATCTACTCCCATGTCTTAGACGAGACCCACCTCGTTGTTCAAGCAAACATCACAATGCCCAAAGCAGTAGGCGAACAAAATCTTTTGCATGAAACCATTCAACTAACGCTAGTTCTCACACAAAACAACTTCGGACGCAAGAAGAATTCTTCTTGGCTTTGTTGTGGGCTCGGGTTTTATTTGACCGAAGACCTTGGGACGCACGTGAGACGTGTGATGGATTTGTCCCCTACTACTTGTGTCGGCATGTCGACGACTAGTTCCACCATCATTTTTATGTGCTTTTCCCTTTTATGCATCTCCGCCAAAAAGGTGCACCTCAATTGGGATGGGATTCGGAACCAAAATAGCAATTGGAATGCCTTTTATGGATTATCGTAAGTGGATATATTATGGGTGCAAGCCATTTCCACAACAATGGTGTTCCGCTTGCCTAACGGCCGCCCACGAAGAGATTCATCAATAGCTTGTGGAAGAGCTTCAACAAGTTCCAGTTGAGGTTCTCATATTCTCAACAGCTAAAACCCAACCAAAGGCACGGAAAGAAAGTATGTATGGATGCTTGGAACACGAATAGATTTAATTCACAACTATATCTCCTCACTCACACGGACATGATCTCTAACATCTCTGTGAGTGTCTATCTTTTTTTTCGCTTGCATGATGCGGCACGTACAATTGCGAGAGTGAAATATGTGCGACGTGAGCGGGGATAACTTCAGCAGCAAGCAAACGGGGACAGACAACCCCGACCCCCCTTGGGACAACAGAAAACAGAACGGCGCAACCAATGAATTGCAGGCACGAAGTCTCTTCAGGGGAATCCCAAACAACAAACTGAAAATGTAACAAGAGTGCTTTCAACATTGTGCCTATTCTTGATTGTTCACCTGACCGAAAAGTTCGGTTTCTCATGCATTGCACATGGGACTCCTGCGTCCTACACACTAATGCTTGTGGGGCGTGTGGCATGGTGTGGTTGTTCTTTCATCAGGGATCTTGGTCACCATGCCATTCGGCCCACAAACCCCACACGTGGTGGGGTTATCGGATCGGTTGGGTCCGACGGGCTTCAACCGACCTTAGCTCCCTCGGATACGCCCTCAAGAAAGCTTGGTGCCACCATTTCTTTGGATACCCACGAATCAATAATTCATTCAGTGTCCTACTTACATAGTGCTTCAAAGCACGTGAGGTGTTATGATACAATGCACAATTGGTAACCATAGTAGGAATCATGCTTTGAAAATTAGTTGGCCATGCCCATGAACACTGCAATCATAATGATATGAAAGAAGCAAAGAGATAAATTTCTTCTTGGCCACAAAATTCGCGACAGGTGTGTGTCTTGTGCTCCGGTCCCGACGCTTCATTGCAGGCCGCGCCCCCCTCCCCCCTGAGACAGAATCTGCATAAGGGAAAACCTCGCCCGTGAGACTATGATAAAAAAATGTAAATTCACTTGTTCCAACAATTTAACTTCCAAAAAATGATCCACAAGTCCACAAGACCATTGGCACACAGTGGAAACTACAGTGAGCAAAAATGGTCCAAAGTGGTCCGAGAACGATCCAAAAGTGATCCACGGATCACGTACCCCATAACCCCCCCCCCCCTCCACTGCCTGGTGTTTGGATCAAAAATGATCCGGATCACCCACCCCATAAACCCCCCCCATGCCTGAAGCGATTTGCATTCGTATCAAGGAACATGCACATGCACAGCGGCATAAGAGGACCATCATTTCCCCCTACCCCATTGTTTCTTTGCCGAGGAATGATATCGCATAGCGTCTCTCTATATCCACTATCGAAGTCTCACAATTTCTCAGCCAATATGTCGCTTTGTACTTGCACTACGTCACACTTATATTTGGAAGTTACGTTAAATAAGCATAAGAAGGGCAGACTTTCGGACCGTTGGCCGCATTTACGAATTGATTGGGCGGGAAACCGCCATGAGCAGAAAAAAAAGTAATTAATTAATAAGCAGTACACGAAGCAAACAGCGCAAAAAACCTCTTCAGACGGCCATGAATGGGCTGCAGTACAATAAATGAAGGCATTGTGCACCGCATACCAACCATAGTGTTTCACCCTATATTTTCGGAACTTCGCGCAAGAATGTAGCTTCAACTGCAATGAAACCATGCACCTCTCCGGCATGGGCCCCCCGTTGGTGGGGCCCTGGTGGTTGCCGTGCACGTGGCAGTGTCTACGGACACTGGACCTGTAGCAAAGGCACAGGAAAAAATAGGCAACTACGACTTACACCCCGTGTGTTGTGTGTGTGTGAGCATCAGTTCCGCCTTCACCAGACTGTCTGGGACCCCTCTGCGACGAAGCCCATATCTCAGCGTGGGTACCCACCACGCATCTGGGTACCCCTTACGCAACAGCTCCCGCATCACCCCCCGGACGTTGACCTGTACATCTGCCTGGGACATTGCGTAGTATACACATTTCCCTACTAACGCCGGCACCAGACTCTTCAGTACTGTCTTAGCATTAGTGCTGTACCAGTCTACATACCTGATGATGCTTCTGTACTCGTCTGTAGGGCCTTCTGCCCTGCGTTTGAGGCGAAGCCCCACTGTCCCTGTCTCTGCACACAGATTCAATCGCGCCTCCAGGCTGGGGAGGGTACTCCCTTCCCCTTCCATCTGAAGTTCCAGTTGGTACACCTCGCTGAAGTACCCATGTATGGCAGACAGTTGCACATCCCCCCACGCCACGCCCACGATATTATCCCTAAACCTGAACGGAAAAAGCGGGACAGATCGCGGGTGCATCCATGTGGTGATGTGGTCCACATACGAGGCATAGCCTCCTTTGTACCACTCGTGCTCCCGGTGCATGCAGTACAAACAGGCCAATTGGGCACTGCATGTGCCCCCTATCGCTACCCCCCGCCGCTGACGCAGTACCCGATTGCCTGCAACGAAAATATCGTTGCAGGTCAGTTCGTACTCTACATACGCCAACACCTCTGCAAAGTTAACATTCGTGAAGTGACGTGAGCTCCCCTTCCCCATGCGGTCCAGCCGTCTGTCGTACTGGTGCAATGCAAACCAGCACTGGGGGTTTTTTCCCCGGACTTTCCGTGCCTCCCCAACCAGGGTGTGGATGGCCTTCAGCGCCTCCATCACCTTCTGTCTGTCCAAGCGTGGAAACATCTCGACTACGTCGAGTTCCCAAAAACGGAAGCCCCCTTCCCCAATGCCCTGTGGGTTCTCACCTGACTGTACAATATTATACAGCGATTTCTGCACCTGCTCCGCATATCCTTTCACGTCACGTATGTCAACCATCTCGAAACAATGCATGTGCGCTGTGGCTGTCTTCAGTAACAGCGATAGCGCGCGCCCGATGATTTTTCCTCTGGCTTTGATTGGGTGGCTGAAGTGTGAAAAAATCACCCTTGCCTTCCACGCCCCCCCCACCTCCTCTGTCATCTTGTTCTTCGGCAAACAGTATGCGCTGGGCGGTCCACTCGTCGCCGTTTCCTTCCAAAACTCCGCCAGGCCTTTGTCCTGGGCTGCGGCTGCCAGTTTTTGTAGTGCGACTTCATTTGCGGTCTGGTGGTCCTGCTCTACAGACAGTTCCTCAAACTGTTTTTCATCGTTAAACGCCTGGATTGTTTTCGACCAGTACAGTTTCCCGCACATGGCAATCGCCCTCCCCCCGTTCTTGTCTAGTGGCGTGATTTTCCAGTGTGGAAACGCTTTCTGAAACTTTTTCAATGCTTGTACCGTCAAGTGGGGGGGCACAGATCCCTCGATTTTCTGAAACTCAGGTCTCAGGGTTAGCTTGACAGACTGAGCAATGATGCACTGCGACGGCCCCGTGCCCCGTGGGAAGGACCGGGACAGTTGCCTTGCGAAGCGGTCAACAGTTTCTGTGGCAGTGCCCCAGTCTGCTGCCGTCGCATTGTCCAAATTTTGCATCAGCACCGCTGCATGGTCGCCAAACAGCAGGCGCAGGTGCGCGGGGTTGCGCGCGATGCAGCATCCATCCATCCGTGGCACCCCAGCGGGGCGGCGCACACAGTTACAGGCCTTCTCGGACTTGGACAGCGCCTGCTCCATGCTTCCGCGCAGCGTTGTGGGCGCAATCATGTCCTTGACCTTCTTCCCCCGCTTCCCTACGGGTCGTATCACCGCCATGAGGTACCTGTGCAGCCATTTGGGGGCTGCATATTCCGTCAGGATGGCTTTCATGGCGTCCATAGTCGGCTGTATGTCCACATCTTTGCCTGCTGGCACAGGGACCGCCAACACGCGCGGCAGATGGATGCCCAAGCGTTGGCGTATGATCCCCTTCACCTTCTGGTATAGCTTCGACTCCACGTCCTTCGGAACGCGTTTCCGGCTAGCCAATAGTAGACGCACCAGTTGTGCCGCCGACTCCGGTACTCGCAGCGCATGTGCGACTTTCTCTGCCTGGGCAGTGAGGTCGTCCACATTCCCTGGGCCCTCGTCCCGCAGCGCTCGTTGTCCCAGCGCCTGGGCTCTGCCCCTGCCCCATGTGCGCTTGCAATTGTATGTTTTCCCCATCCTTCGAATCCAGATGCGTTCTCGAATGAGCCGCGTCCCCGTCGTTACGCGCTCCACTGGTACGATGATCCAGGATTCCAGGCCTGCCGAACCCATGGCTCGTTGCCAGCGTTTCCACGTGGGGTCCACTTTGTTGGCTCCGCTCCGTAGGCTGCGTGCCGCGACCACGTGTTCCCAAAAGCGGTCCATGATCCGGCGTTGCTCTCCTTTTCCCCCTGTTTCTCCCACATATACAGTGCCATCGGCGATGCTCATAATTACATAAACCCACGTCCCATACTCCATCCAGCTGGGCTCTGAAATTTTGCTCTGGCCCAACACCCGTTTGACCCAGCGCTTTTCAGAGTCTTGCAGGACTCTCCACGTTTTGGCCATGTTGGCCGCCATGGCCTCCAGGTCTTTCCCACTCTCGAGCAGCTGTGCACGTTCAGCCTGCAGTGCGTCCAATGTGGCTGCATGGTGGCGTCGGCGGTGTTCCCGGTCCCCCAGGTTGGTACCCGGCGGTAGGCGCCACGCACCTCGGCCTCGCTTGCAGACGTTGGACAGTCCCTGGATATACTTGTGCAGATCGATGGGCTGCAGGCCGTCCGGCCTCCACTCGCATACTACCCACTCGATGGTTACTGTCGTATTATGGCAGCGTCTACGCTTGTCGATGTACATATCCTGAGACTTGCATGTTGGGGAGTCGCCTTGGTACACGACCCACATACGCCACGAATTCCCACAATCCCGCATGATGCTGTTTACCAGTGCTCGACGCTGTGTCGGGTACCCGATGAGCACCCTTGTGGGCAAATTCCGTGTCTCCACGGATGTTTTCACGTTGCCCCACGTCTGCCGGTTGTCGTCCGGCTGCACTGTCCACACCAGCGTGATCTCCTCCTCCTTGTCGGATAGAACCGCCGTCACGGGCGTCGTGAACGGCGAGCAGGATTCGTCTGTGGTCGCTAGTGGTACGTGCCAATCAGTCATTGGCACCCCTCCAACCCACATGTCTACATGGCCCAGTACATCTTCCACCCATCCACGCCATGCATATGACAGGCACCATGTACCTGTACCCTTCATACTCTCTAGACGTTGTGCCCATAGGCGGCAGTGTTGCAGGAAATGATTCCCGCGCTCATCCGTGACCTCTTGCCACACGAATATGCCATAGTGCTCCGTGTAGCGGCGCCACAGTGATCGTAGCGTCGCTGATCTTTCGATCATCCTCTTCAATTCCTTTGCCCCGTCATGAATTGGTGTATGCTGTTGCCGAAGGTCAAACATGTACGTGGCTCCAGCGTCCTCATACCGTCCCGCGTTCATCGCTTGTTGGATGGCTCGGCATTGGGAGTCGATGGCTCCCTGGCGTGCCCCCATGGCCTCAACGAATTCGGCATTAGCGAGGCGCAATGGCGGCAATGTCATGTCCACCACTGGCGCCTCTCCTTCCGTCATCCAACGTAGCCGCCGTCGGGATTTTGGCAATCGGAACGTCTTCCAATATGACGTGATGTCGCGCCACGCTGCGTCGATCCCATCCTCGTCATCTCGTGTGGGCTCTAGCAGCCCTTCTCGTGCCCGCAAGCGTCGGTGGTGTCGTCGGCCGCGTGCATCCTTGGCTTGTGCCCGCACGTGGTTCACCATGGCCCGGTGTTCCGGGTCCCTGGTGGGCGCTCTGCGGCATGCCGCCGTGCGGCACATTCTCCGCGGGTTCCGGCGTGGGCACGCAGTCGGCTCTCTCGTCTTCAACGGTGGAACATTCACCTCCAATTCATCGTCAGTGCAATCACTCTCGGCATAATCAACGTGTCGGCGTGGGCGCAAGTCCCACGCACCACCCATTATCGAGGCGGCATTGTCATCAGCACACGGAATGGGCTCGTTATATATCGGCGTAGCATCGGTTGCTGATAGGCGTTGCGCAATTCGTTGGCTTCTTCGCGGCTTGTTGGAATCTGCCGCTGGCGTGCCGGGCACCACTTGTGGCGTGGTTGCCCGGCGCTGTCGTCTTGTTTGGACCATTTAGCGTTTCGCCGACCGTTCCTCAGCGGCTGCTTCGGCGTCCGGCTCACTAGTGAACAAATCCTTGCTACGCACCCAATGCTCCATGGATGCCTCCTCATTCTCATACTTGACCAGGTAGTGGGTTTCGTTGCCCCGCTCTTCCGTTCGTACGTGCTCCACGTGCATGGTATGGTGGCGGTTTCCCAGCTTCACAACCGCCCATGCTTGTTGAGGGGTGGCGTCACACGTTGTTTCGGCGCTTTTTTGTCCCGTAGACCGTTTCCCGGTCGTGCGAGTTTTGTCCACCTCCATGTCCTCCTCTACAACGATTTCGGCGTCCTTTGGCGCGGAGCTCTTGGCCTCCTCGTCCTTTTGCTTGTCTTGTTTCCCGCATTTCGCCATCACCGCGCGTGCATTGGTCATACCCGAAAATTCTGCGAATTCCAGCATGAACGCTTGCGTGCGGTCCGTCTCCGCGCTCAACTTGGTGATCCGGTTGCCCATGGCATTCACTTTCTTCTCCAATTTTTGGTGATCCGTCCGGATGGCCCTGATGTCCGCCGTCCACGGTGCTTCCCCACTTTGGGTGTTCGGTGTAGACGATGACGTGGCCCCGGCAGGGCACGGTGTTGATGGTGCGTGCTTGCGTCGCACGATGAAGTGCTCTCCGTTGCCGTCTTGTTGTTTTTCAATGGCTTGTTGTGCTGCAACCAATTCATGCTCTGAAGAGAAGGACAACGTAAGCGTTTCAATGCCATTTTCTTGTGCAATATTGACGTCCGGCGCGGTAGCAAGCTCTCCAATCAAATCACCAATCTTTTCCCCATCCCATGAACAAGATGCGCGCACTTCCAACGTCATAAATTCAACGGGAATTGTCGGCGTTAGTGTCGGGGCTGCCGGCGATGCCCGCGGATTTTGCGTGTGCGTGCGTTCTCCGCCTATCACTTGTTCTCGTCGAGTCGGGATGAAATCTCGTCCGTCCGCCTTGCTCTCAAAATACGCTTTCTCATTCATGCGAATCACCTTGATACACAAAGGCTCCTTGCAATCCGAGACCAAATGGTTTCCACCACATCCATTCCAACATTGCTTGGACGCCACATATTTGCCATCGTCGTCCGTGTCAATTGCATCCTTCCGGCGTGGGCAAGTCGTCATGGTGTGTCCCGTGTTGTTGCAAAGATAGCAACGTTTGTCGGCATCATCCGTTTTCTTGATTCCCTTGCATTCGCTAGTAGTGTGGTTGCCCAAACTTTTGTGAATGGCGCAATATTTTCGTTGGCCTTGTGTGGTCCGTGCTTTTGGTGCCATTGCGAGTACAAGTCACTTGTAGTCGACGAGGATGAAGTTGGGGTAAAGGAATATAACGGCCTTCGTATGTCCCTTGCGGCTAGCGTGGTCGAAGGCGTAGGAATGATTAATAAGCAGTACACGAAGCAAACAGCGCAAAAAACCTCTTCAGACGGCCATGAATGGGCTGCAGTACAATAAATGAAGGCATTGTGCACCGCATACCAACCATAGTGTTTCACCCTATATTTTCGGAACTTCGCGCAAGAATGTAGCTTCAACTGCAATGAAACCATGCACCTCTCCGGCAAGTTCCAAACAAGAAATGATCCACCAATTTGTGTGGAAAAAATGTGATCCAAAAATGTCAGTTCCAAAAAAACAAATGATCCACGAATTTGTGTCATTTATTTTTTGGAACTTACATTTTTGAATTTTTTTTCACAAATTGGTGGATGCTTTATACTTGCACTATGTGTTACTGTCACTACCCGTGGGATCTTGATGCCGAATTGGTGGATCACATGTCTGCATGGATGGTTCGGGAAATCGTGGATCATTTTGCAAGGTAGTGGAGGGGGGGGGGGTTATGGGGTAGGTGATCCGTGATCCGTGGATCATTTTTGGGGGGGGGAGGGGGGCGGGGGGACCCCGCGAATAAGTGATCCGCGGACTACCTACTGCGCAAATGCATGACCTAACGTGGTGCCGTGGGTTTCTTATGTTGCCTAGTGCTAGCTCATTGATAGGCATGCCGTGCAAACGTACATTCAGCTTAATGGCCGTGTGAGCAGTCTTCTCTTGTGCTTGTTTCATTTGTGCACAACTGCCTTCCCTTGTTAGCTTATGGATGTGAGATGCCTGGCAAGAAGGCCAAGTCACAGGCCCTTGTCACACGCCCCCGGGACCCGTAGCCACCCAAGCCCCCTCCCAACACACCAGTCACAAGCCGGTGAAGGATGTTGTGGAGGCACGGTTGAAAGTGGTAGGTGTTGCCCATGAGGAGGGAACGGGTATTCGGGTGGTGGAGTGCCAACTTTCGGTTGCCGAGATTAAGGATCTGCCCGCCATTCCCCCGGATGTGTGGTTCGTGAGGGAACAGCAAAAAAATGCAGGAGGATAGAACCCTACCCCTCAAATTTTTGCACAAGGTCAACTTGTAGGCCGGACAGGTTCACCTGGCTGAGGGTGTTTTAAGTGATTTTGCTCCGGGACTGTACCATTGGTTGAGTCCACCCCCAATGGGTATAATCATGCAGTTGGGTGTAGAGACGCTGGCGCATTGAAAACCAACCCACACCACCGCCAAGGCCGTACTTGGACCCCGGAAATCGTTGCGTGTGGCAAGACCCCGTGAAGATGAAATCATGGGCAGAGTGGCTGGATGTGGACACCCACATTTTTTGGGGGGAGTCATTGTCATGGCACCCCCGCCCCGGCACTTCTCACGCTCTGCCATGGCTATATCCAATCCCACCAGAAAAAACTTGGTTGGTGTGTTTTTTTGTTCAAGACAAATTTGCTCATCGTTGTTTGCTTTTGCCTGCTTTGCTTTGCTTTTTGACGGCATGCCACATCAATTCACCGGTGCACTTCCCATAGTTGGTTGCTTTGTGCTTGCATGCCACGCCACTTCAGTGGGTGCGCTAACTTGCTCGTTTCAAGATGCACTTGGTTACATTGCCCTTGCATGGCCATGCCCATGGCTTGGGGGCAAAGTGCTTCAACCTCAAAGCAAATGGGGACTAGGCAACAGGGTGGGCGGTGGGGGGTTTTCTTGAGCTCCGATCCACGATCCGCGCCGATCCTTTGGGGGGGGGGGGCGGGGGGGTTTCTTGAGTTTTCGATCCACTGTACGATCCAAGGTCCGATCTATTACCACTCAAGGTATAGTGAGGAGACAGGTTGCCAATTGGACTGAACTTGCAACATAAATTGTTCATTGTGCAGAAATTTGAAAAACACATTTTAATCAAGAAGAATGCGTGGATGATTATTTGCTTTGTGCTTGCATTCTACACCATAATAGCAGATGCACTTTGAACAATTATTTCGAAGCATTTGTGGATCGTTTTTGCCTTTGTGCTTGCATACTACACTTTGTACAATTTTGCAAGAAGCATTTCGTCGATCGATTTTTGCTTTGTTGTTACATGTTACCTCAAGAAGCATGTGTGGATCGTTTTTGCATAGTACTTGCTTGCTATGCCTTCCATGCCTTCGACCCACGTGTTTTGGCTGGTTTTGGTGGTTTTTGAAATTTTTGATCCGCACCCCTAGGCAACAGGGGGGTGGGGGGGGGTTTTGCCGGACCTCCGATCCACAATCCGCGCCGATCCTGGGGGGGGGGGGGGGGCGGGGGGGGGTTTCCCGGACCTCCGATCCGCCATGGATCGGGTTGCCCAGTCCCCAATGCCTTCCCGAACTTTCCTGGGTTTTCTCCATCTTCAAAGGATTCCATGGATGTATCACCGCATTTCAAGAGCACGCCGCGCACCGGCGTTCTGGCAACTATTGCCAAACTGCGGCGGATCGACACGTACCGTCGTCTCGGCCTGAGTGACAATGTTATTGACGTGTGCGAAGATGTTGTGGCCCTTGCTGCAGGTGGACCCACGGGCGAGACTGCCGACGCCTTCACTGCGCGTCTGACCGCTTTCCTGAGTATGCCCCCTGCAGAACGACCCAAAGGGGTGCTCACAGAGGTTGACGTCGGCCCGGCAGCTGATGCCGAGCATACCTCTGAAAGTACTGAGACGGCGGTGGCAGTCGCAAAGTGGGAGGCATTACTCAGTGAAGTGGTGCAGCAATGGGACGCTTGTGCAGCCCTAAGCTGCCCTGCCGATGCCCTACGCCCCAACAGGGACGTCGTTAAGGGGCTGCTGCACAAGGTGGACGAGCACGTGCACTGCGTGACACGGGGCACGCCACAGCAACGCGCGGTGAATGCCGTGCATCGCCTGCATGAGACTGCGGGCCTCATCAGGTCGATGGTCCAAATTCTGGAGAATTTGGCATAGGTCTCTCCCCACCCTGCGCCTCACGAAGGGGGTGGAGGGTCTCCCTTTTGTGGTGACAATCACTTCTGCACGGACTGCTTCTGCCTGCCCCCAATTGCCCTCCAACCGTTTGTAACCGCTGCCATTTCCCCCCCGACCACTTTTCCCTAGCGCTGTTGCGACTGCGCTCCTTTCAACTTGCCATTTCAAGCGGAGCCTTGGGTCCCTTCCCTTCAACCCTTCAATGGGCATTGGGAGAGGGCGGGAAAGGGAGGGGCCCAGCCCCTTACAGCCAGCCCAGAAGGGGAAGGGGTTGCAGCCCAGGTCGCCTGGCCGATAGTATGCACGAAGTCGCCCCCCCCTACCTCCCCCCCCTACCTACCCCCCCCCCCTACCTCCCCCCCCTACCTCCCCCCCCTACCTTCGGCTCGCTTCGCTCGACGCGGGGGCCAGCCCCCGCACCCCCCTTAAATAACATGACTCCTGCGGTGGCCACAGACCGCCTTTTGTGTGCACCGCCTTGTGTGTGCACCGCCTTTTGTGTGTACCGCCTTGCCTGTGGCCCCTTAAATAACAAGACTCCTGCGGTGGCCACAGGCCGCCTTTTGTGTGTTCCGCCTTGTGTGTGCACCGCCTTCTGTGTGTACCGCCTTGCCTGTGGCCCCTTAAATAACAAGACTCCTGCGGTGGCCACAGGCCGCCTTTTGTGTGTTCCGCCTTGTGTGTGCACCGCCTTCTGTGTGTACCGCCTTGCCTGTGGCCCCTTAAATAACAAGACTCCTACGGTGGCTACAGGCCGCCTTTTGTGTGTTCCGCCTTGTGTGTGCACCGCCTTCTGTATGCACCGCCTTGCCTGTGGCCCCTTAAATAACATGACTCTTGCGGTGGCTACAGACCGCCTTTTGTGTGTTCCGCCTTGTGTGTGCACCGCCTTCTGTGTGTACCGCCTTGCCTATGGCCCCTTAAATAACAAGACTCCTGCGGTGGCTACAGACCGCCTTTTGTGTGTTCCGCCTTTTGTGTGTTCCGCCTTGTGTGTGCACCGCCTTCTGTGTGTACCGCCTTGCCTGTGGCCCCTTCAATAACAAGACTCCTGCGGTGGCCACAGGCCGCCTTTTGTGTGTTCCGCCTTGTGTGTGCACCGCCTTCCCCCCCCATACCCCCCCCCCCTACCTTCTCGACCCCCCCCCTACCCCCCCCAACGTTGGTTCACTATCAGCAGCGCAGCGGTTCAGTGCCGACAGCCGTTAGCCGCTGTTGATCGCCAAATGCCGACATCGACTGGCCATCCGCCTTTGGTGCCTGGCCCGGCGGTGCCGGTTGTCGGTGGCGTTGACAAGGGCAACGGCGCCAGGGCCTTTCTTGAATGGCCAGCAATGATGGCCGTGTGAAGGCAGGTGAAGCATGAGCCGAGTGGCAGGGCCCTGTTTGAGGCATCCTCCAAACCACAGCCTCATGCATGCCACAGTAGGTTTCGGGATTGGGATCAATGTCCAGGTACTGCCCTCCCCGTTTGGGGACGATGGAACTCCCAGGCTAATGAGCCCCCCCCCCCCCCCCCTCCAGGCGCTCTCGTAGTGGGTGCTCAGTGGGGTCGTGGCGTGTGCACAGTGGGCACACAGGGTGCCAATAGGGGATGCATGCAGGGCCCATCCGGACTGCGTTGTGGGCGCATAGAGGGCCCTCCGTCCGTGCCCCGTGCGCACATATGGTAGCCGCATGGGCCACGGACGCTGCATATTGTGTGCAGAGGGAGCGCATTGGTGGTGCATAGTGGGCTCATCGAGGGTGCAGAGTGGTCACCGGGCGTCGTTTGTAACACCTGTTTTGCAAAAAGTGGGGGGGGACAGGGGGCAGCGTTCATGAGAGGGGGTGGGTCTTGTTGGACAGGTCCAGGTTTGGCTGGGTGTGTGGGGCTACCCCCCTCCCCCCTCTTGCAGACAAGTGGTGCAGGCGGCCATTCGTTCCATCCGGGCCTACCTCAATTGTGCCCTCTTACAGACGACGCTCATAGAGACGGACAACACGCATAGTGGCCGCATTCCTCTGGGACTTTCCCGCAGCTGAGGCAAGGCCCTAGACATAGGATCCAAAACGGTGGGTTGAGTGATGACGGTAGTGAGGCCTCCCCAGAGTTTTGCGCAACAACTCAGCATCTCCTGCGGGGGGAGGGGGACCCCCCCCCCCCTTAAGTGATTGGGCAAATTTTTCTCCGGGTCTTCGGCCAAAGAAATTTTTTCTCTGGCGCCCTTCGGCGCAAGTCAGTTTAGGCCAAAAATTTGGTTCGGCGCCTTCGGCGCCTCTAACAACTCAGGGTCTCCTGCGGGGGGGGGTCCCCCACAAGCCCCCCCACCACCCTCCCCCTGGGACCCCCCCCCCAGTCCTGGAGATAGAGTGTATCCCAAAACTTGTAATTATTGTATCCGACTGTATCCCAGGCTTTAGAAGTGTGTGTCCAATGTGTATCTCAACTTTCAAGTGTGTGTATCACATGTGTATCCCAACCTTTTCTTCATTTATAGTCGTACGCGCTCAGTTCCCCAGTCCTTCGTTCCCTTGCGGCTCTTCCCCAGACACGATGAAGCAATTATCTTTGAAGCCGCATCTTACAGCTCCCTCTGCAAAGGATGATGACTCCTCGTCTAGCTCAGGCTCCCCAGCCCCATTTTTCACGGTTTGCATGTATCATAAGTGTATCCCAGGGTTCTAGAGTGTGTATCCTGTGTGTATCCCAAAAACAAAAAGTGTGTATCCCGTGCTAGTTTAGGCCAAAAATTTGGTTCGGCGCCTTTGGCGCCTCTAACAACTCAGGGTCTCCTGCGGGGGGGGGGGTCCCCCCACATGCCCCCCCACCCACCCTCCCCCTGGGACCCCCCCCCCTCCGAAGCAAAACTCCGGGCCTCCCCCTCTGGTCTCAGGTGGTCATGCCCGACGAGGACACCGCCGCCTCCGTTGTCTCCCCCGCCGCGCGGCTCTTGGACACGGAGGCACAGCTCCAAATGCAGGCGTTCATGAACCAGACCCTCTCGGCCCTCGATACCCTCGACCTGCACTTGGGGATCTCCACGTTCGCCCCCGGGCAGTCCGCGATGAAGGACCGCATGGCCCAGGAACTGAACGCCGTGTCCTCAATGCAGCAGCAGTTCCCCTTCTTCCCCCCCCTGAGCGAGCGGAAGCACGTGGACCTGCGCGAGGCCGTGCAGGCGGCGCTGCCCTTCACGCGTGGGAGTGGGGACGAGGCCGTGGACTGCACTCTGGATTGGATGCTGCACCTCGCGAGCACGCGCAAGACCCGGCGATGGAACCCTGAGGCCGGGGACATCGAGGAGGGGCAGGCATGCGGGAGGGAGTGCCAGGGGGTGCAGGGGCAGGAGAAGCGCGGTTGCTGACCAAATCCTCGCACTCACGGGGCAATCCTTTTAGGCTCGGCGGCAAATTCTGTTGGCTGGCCACAAGCCATTGGTCAACACGTCAACGGCCGTCACTTACTTGCCAACCGCCGTCGGTTGGCGCCCGTCCAGTACGTCATACGGTTTGCCTCCAGGTGCCCCGAAGTACTGAACAACCACGTCTTGTTGAACAACTGTGGACTCTCCTGTGCTTTCGCTTCGTCAATGTTCTCACGCTTCTCAGGAGCCGGTAGACGAACGCCACGGTGCGATCCGGGCGTTCACGGCGGAGTCGCAGTTGTGCTACGAAGGCAACCGCGCGATGCGGTCCTACCCCGACCCCTGCACGCGCGACGAGGCGCTGTACGCGAAATACCACAAGTTTGAGGAGCTTTTGGACTGGCAGCTCACGCAGTTGCCCGCCTTTCAAGGCACAGTGTACCGCGCCATTGACTATAAGATGCCCTTCCTCACGGGAGAGATCCTCACGTTCCTGCAGCCCTCCTCCAGCTCTTTGGACCCGCGCGTTGTGAAGGGGTTTCTGGGGAACAAACGGGACGTGAGGCCCACAGGCATGATCTTTGTGGTGGACTCGCTGCACGGCCGCCATGTGGCACATCTGAGTGACTACCCAGAGGAAGATGAGGTGTACAGGAAGCGTGGGCGGATGCTGGGCTGTGTGCGTGTGGGGGTGCAGAGATCCGTGTGGGCCCTCCGAACTGAGGCCGAGGCCGCAACACAGTGCTCCGTTGCCGGGGGATTTCCGGAACTGCTGCCGTGCCTGAGTCACTCGGGTGCCCAATCTGGTGTTGGGCCCCCCTGATGCCATCTTCTCTTTCCATACAGTCAATTGGACGCACTGGCAAACACTTTGGTGGCGGTATTTATGTCTGGGACAGAGATTTTACGTGGTTGGGGCAGCTACTGTGACCAGTGTGCACTTGTGTGTGCGTCAACCCGGTAATGGGGTGATTAGTCATGACTCCTCCCCCTTATTTCCATGGACCATTTCTGCCTGGGCATGCCCCTTTCTCCCCGTTTGATATGTGCTATCGCTTTCCTGGTCGAGGGTAGTAAGGGCCAGGGACAGTCCAACCCGCCGGTTGTGGTGTGTATGTTCTGTGCTCTGCCGGTGCTGTAGCAATGCAGTTCTGCATACAGCCTGCACACTGGGGCTGGGGCTGTGGACCTGCAGCCTCTTCCCGTTATTGCAGAAAGGCACTGAGTACGTGTCATGAACACTTCGTGTTGTTGTTCGGTTTGACACATACCTGACGATTGATTGAACACTCAGGCTTCTTTGCCCTAGTGCTGGTTTGTCGCTTTTATTGTGTATAACCATTGAGCAGCAGACTTTTTGTTGCCACAGGGCAGCACTTTTCTAGGTGCAGCCAGACCGCCTGCTGACAAGTAGCAGCTCTTTAGGCTACCTGTTTTTTATTTATTTCCACCTAAAGTGCTTGTTGTGGCCACTATGCAGCACAACCCACACCACACCTGGCTTTTTCAGCCTTGGCGGAGTCATGGAGGACCAAACCTGGTTCCGAGTGGTGGGCCACGTAGTAGTGAGGCCAAACAGCGGCAGTCACTTTTGCTGCCACAAGGCACCACAACACTGTGCAACAAGTTTCCTACTGCCGCAGTGCTGTGCAGGCCAGTGTTAGAGGTGTAGATCCACCACACTCAAAGGTCCCTCGATTCAGTGTCAACGCCTGGGCCTTCTTTTCCACGAATATGGAGTGAGTTATTTTCTTGATGTTACTCCCCTGCAGAGCACAAGTATCCTCAAAGCACCAGTCAAGTGCGCATTGCACTGCAGGAGCGCAATCTGGGGAAGTGGGGACAATTACTTCAGGAACGCACTCGTTATTTACCCTGGAAATACAGCAAAAGGCTGCGGGAAATCCGGCGCTTGGCGTTCACGGGGGACTGGCACCTGTGTTGTACACCCCCAGCATACTGTATTTACGCCATGTACCATTTGTATTACAGTGTCATGTATATTGGCATTACCATGTCGGCTCCAATCAGGAGGTTACAAAAACACATGACAGATTCCCTGGCCCACACAGATGCAGCATCACTCCACAAATTTATGGCACGAAGTAATATGGAAGACTGGGGAATAGCCCCGCTCGAATATGTGTCAGACAGCTGGTGGGCAGCGGTTGGGGAACGGTGGTGGTGGTATGTTTTCCGGCAGTGGGCGCTCAATGATGTTGTGCCTAGAATACTGGACAGGGAGGTGGCGGACAAGAACCGAGGGTGGCTAAACTTGAAGGTTCTACGGCTACTCCTTGACATCAGGGAGGCCCAGGATAACGGTGATCATGCCAGGTGTAAGTGTCTCCACACGGAGTTAGAGCAGCTGGGCCGCGAGCTCAGCATACCCATACACATTGCGGGGACCATCGTGGTCCCATATCTGACGCCAAACCAAAAGGCTGCGATTTACAGGGTTGCCAAGAAAATTGTGAAGTCAACAAACATGGGCAGGACAGATCTTGAGCGCGCTCGCTTGGCTGCAGACAGCGCTCCTATCTGGTTACGGGCGGGCGGACAGCATGAGGGCAATGCATCGGGTGCTGCACAGGGCCTTTGCAGGGGAACCGCATTTTTTACAGGCAACAATCAAAGCAGTGTGCGCAGCCTCGTATTTGTTACCAACCAAGAAGTGCCTCGCAGTTAAGGGTTTGCAGGAGTGGCTGCGCAAATGGGCTTCCGGGGAAGGGGACAAGTACACATCGTGGACATCACTGGGCTGTGCGGACCTTCGGGTATATGAAGTGGTATGGAACAATGACTGGGAAGCCCGGAGAGAATCAGCCAACAGAGCTGCCCAGAGGCAGTGTGTGTGTGTGTGTGTGTCCCCCCGGTAACGGGTGGTTCTTGCAAGTTTCCCATTCCCGAATCGTCCTGGTAGAACAACGGGGTTTGCGGGCAGGGAGGATCCGAGGGGCTGGCAGGTGGAGGGGTTTGCTACTGCACAGGCACTGGCTGAACCTGTTTTTCCTGCTTGCAGGGGTGGACACGATACGTGGACCGCCCCACCTGCTGGTGCCTACTAACCGTGTACTCGTTGTACTAAAGAAAGGCGCCTAGCCGCATGCTTTTCAACTCCTTCTTCTACTTTCTTACGGCCTGATGAGATTCGTTAGCGACCAGTGCAGTGCTCTGTTTGTCACGCCTGTTCGTCTCGCTTCAATCGTGTGTGTGTGGGTGATTTTGGGTTTGGAGTGCGATAGTGCATGACGTGCTGTGTATTCAAAACACACGGTGAAGACCTCCACCTCCTCTGGGGCACGAGCGCCCCTGGCTGGCGTTGCACTCCCTGCTCCTTAGGGTGATGGCAACCCTTCCTCCGTTGGGGCATCTGGCCCCAACCCCGAGCCCGACTCCGGAGAGCCACTGATTATGACAATGTGTCCGGTGATGCCGTTGGCTGCAGGTGTTGTTTCGGGCGAACAGCCAGTTTCGAGTGCTCGGGGCCGTTGACCCTGGCACCAAACGACTGATCGAGGCAGCACTTCGGGTGGATTTATCAGACGTGACGATCGTGCGGCTGCAGGAGGTCTCTCTGCTGTTGTGGACCGATGTGGAGCAGTGCATGAGCCCGGAAGAGAAGGGGCGCAATGGAGAGGTTTTGGGCCTGATCCAGAAGTACCTGAAGCACAAGGCCGCGGACCGCGAACGCAACACGACGGCTCGTGGACCTGCTGCTGGAGCACGGGGCCGACGTCGACGCGGAGCGCCGCGAGGCGGACGCGGGCTACTCGGCGTTGGCGCTGGCGGCCTCCGGGCCCCATCCGGAGATCGTGGCGGCGCTGCTGAAGGCGGGCGCGGCGGTGGACCCGAGCGCCGCGGACTCCGCCCCCGCCATCGTCTGCGCCGCATCGACGGGGCACGTGGAGGCCACGCGGGCGCTCGTGCGGCACAAAGCGGACGTCAACCGCGCCTTCAAAGGGGCGTCGGCGCTGGGCTGTGCCCTGGCGCGGGGCGGCGAGGCCCTCGTGACGCTCCTTCTGGACGCCGGCGCAAAGGCGGTGGACGCGGAGCGGGGGATCGACGTCCTGCCGCAGGTCTGCGGGGCCGAGTGGGCCCTGCCGCAGCTGCTGGAGCGCGGGGGCGTGCCCGCGACGTACCCCGTCGCGCGGTGCGCCGCGAGTGCCGCGGTGATGGAGCGGCTCATCGCGCGCGGCTGCGACGTCAACGCCCCCAATGCGCAGGGGCAGACCCCGTGCGTCATCGCGGCCGCGCGGCGCGACCCGGGGCTGCTGCAGCTGCTGCTGGACAAGAGGGCGGACGTGCACGCGACCGGGACGTTCGGGCCGCACACCACGAGCCCTTTGGGGGTCGCCGCCTCGGCGGACCACCTCCCCCACATGAAGCTCCTCCTGAGCGCCGACGCCGACGTCAACGCGGCGCCGGCGGGGGCCACGCCGCCGGTCCTGGTCGCCGCCGGCGCGGCGCGTGTGGGCGCTCTGGGGCTTCTGCCCGAGGCCAACGCCGACGTGCGCCGGGAGGCGGACACGGCGGTGACCCGCGGCAACGCCCTCTTCGCCGCCGTCGACGGGTGCGGTCAGGCCCCGGCCGCGGCCTTCGAGGCCACGATCCGATGGCTGACCCCCGGCAAAGTGGAGCCGGACGCGCTGTGCTACGGCCGCACGGCGCTGTACCACGCGGCCGCCATCGGCAGCGCGGCCGCCGTCGCGGCGCTGCTGCGGGCGAAGGCCGACCCCAACGTCGCGTGTTGTCCCGCGCCGGCCCCCGGCGACGGCGCCGCGGCGGAGGGGCAGCGGTGGACGGCGCTGGAGGTCGCGCAGGCGCGGCAGCACCGGGACGTCGTGCGGGTGTTGCAGGCCCATCTGGCGGGGCAGGGCTGTTGATGGGCCGGCCCCAGGCCGTCCGGTGAGATGGGCTGGCTCTCCAGGCGACATGCCGTTGAATGCCCCCCCCCCCCCTGAGGGATGTATTAGAAGGGCCGTACACCGCAGGAGGAGGGGGGGGTACCCCTCCCCCCCCTCCTCCCCTTCCAATGTTTGAGGCTGACCGCCAAACTTTGAGTTCGGCGCCTTCGGTGCCAAGAGGATTTACGCTTCAGAATGTTCGGCCCGCCTTCGGCGGGGACCACAGGGGGACCCTGGGAGGCAGAGGGGGGGTCCCAGCCAAACCCCCCTCTCCCCTCCCCCCGTCTTCAGACCCCCCCCTCCCCCCCTTCTACTACATCTCTTCCCCCCCCCCCCCCCACTGCCATGGGAATGACTGAGTTGTGAAGCATCGCCGGCGCCGGCACGGGAGGGACACCAAGAGGCAGAAGCAGCGCTTGTGAGCGGAGGGACGACCGTCCCACTCTCACCCCCCCAACAACTGCGTTTTGGCGGGGGCCTGGGACGTTGCCTCTTCCCAAACGCACACCGGGACGCACCTCCTCCGGACTCCCGTGCGCCAGGACCGGGGGTCCGTGCGGGGCTGAGGGGGATCTACACCGCCTGCGTTTTGGGAAGGGCTGACCCGTCAGTGACCGACCGGACCGTCGACCAGTGGTCAGGTCCCCCTGGGGGACCCGGCGGCCTGGGGACCTGACAAAGGCCCCGTGGCAGTGGTACCCGAGGTCTGTCCTGAGCTGCACTCGCCGCGTGCGGAACGAAATCCTGAGCTCTGGTTCTGAGGGAGGACATTAAAGTGCCAGGAAATCCCCCCCCACCCCCCCTGTACTTTGCCACCACTTGCCTGTGGCTGATTCCAATTGCTCAAGCATCACACTTGCCTGTGGCTGATTCCAATTGCTGAAGCATCACACTTGCCTGTGGCTGATTCCAATTGCTGAAGCATCACACTTGCTGCAACAAAAACAGCGGAGCAGTGCAGAGGATACGAAGGAAGAGGAAAGCAGGTTCTATTCGCATCTCCGCGGAAGTACCAACCGGCACACTTGCTCAGCCTTCATAGCACCTCCCGGCCAATCTCCAACAGTGGCCTGAAGTCCCCAGCCCCGCTGCGCTTGAGGGCACTGATGCTGCTGACCATCTTGCCGATCCGGGGCGGCTTGCCTCTCCGTTGTATCAGTAAACCCACCCCATGCCCAGGCCCTGGGTGGTCGGCCGAAGAAGAGGTAAGCCCTGGTCGGTTTCAATGTGAGCCCCTGGCCCTGGACGTGACGGATTCTGAACTATCTTGGATTCTTGTCCACAGGTGTAGAATTTTGTACAACGATGTTCAGGAGCACCTACCGAACATTTGCAGAACACCTTCTGCAGCTTTGATCTGATCACCCTCCCTTTTCAACAGTGGTCTCATGCCTCGCGAATTTCGTGTGGGAAATTTCGCGGTCAATTTGAAACGCGAAATTTCCCGCGCAGTGTTATGTGGACAAAATGTGTCAAGACATTTGTAGATATTGCACCAAACAATGCTCCAAAAGAGCTTGGCTCTTGGGCCTGCACATTTGCTAATTTTGTGAAATTACACTAAGTTTATATGTTTTACAGCGAAGTCATCTCCAATCGGTCCCAGATTGCGCTGCGTCTGAACATTACCCCCCTTCCAAAAAAAAATCCGTCTTCGAACCCGACTGATACCTCCGATGCATTGGCGCCAGGAGTCACGGAGCCTTCCCCAATGGTCTGCAGTCGCTTTTCTACACGTGCACGCTTTGCCAGGGTGAAGGGAGAGGGGGCGCGAGGATCAAAATCAGCCTCAGGGTGATGGTGAGAACAATTACCAGAGGGGGGGATATTCTGCGGGGTGGAATTTCTGTTTAACAAATTCTGTGCGAAAATTTTGTACGCAATTTGTTCGGTGTTTTTAAGGATTTGCACTGCCAGAAGCGCCAGAAAAAGCGCCAGAAAAGGTTACAGAGGCGGGCATAGAACCCATGATCCCTGAATTGTGAGAGTTTGCATGTACCAACTCGGGTATGACATGTCTCTCCTGACATCTGGCTTATTGGTGGTATAGATGCTGAACATATTTTGGTGACTGGGGTCACCACGCAATGCCCTGCTGATTAATCATGCACAGTTCACCTGGAAAAAACAGCAACCATGCAAAGTCGACCATTTCATACTATGACCAATTTCTGGGAACCATACATAATTTGTTCGCTCATTTTTAAGAAATCGTACAGAATTTCTTGCCGCGGAATTTGTAGATTTAAAATTTGTTAGACACGGAATATCCCCCCCTCCGGTAGAAGAAGAGGAGGCTCGCCTGGATGTGTTATGAGGGCTACATCTGCGCGCCGCATGAAGGCTGATTTTCAAGGGGATTTCAGCACAGTCAATGAGTCCGTGTGGACACACCATGCAGAATGCCGGTGAAGGGGAGACCCCATTGCTTCTAAGCACAAGCGAAACAGCTCAGCCGCCATCTAGAGCTTGCTCTGCCCGCCCCAGACCATGAGGGCGTGGTTAGCATGGTGAGCGTCAACAACACGCCAGTGCAAAGAAGCCAAGACAGGGGGGGGGGGGGGGGGCTATATGCTGTGTGCACACTGCACTACCTTTTGTGATACTATCCAAGTGAATGTCACACACTGAGACACAACCCCAAGAGTGACTGAAGGGGAGCACATGGATCATGTGGCCAAGCGCCAACACAAAAGGACCCAAATTTGTCAATGGCATGCCATGGTTCACTCAGCTGCTGTAGGAGACCAGGAGCCGCTTCACGAGTGCCTCTCTGTACTGTACCGTGGTTGGTACGAATGCTGGAACAAAAAGAGAACTGCATCGGCCCCTATTTCTGAGTTGTTAGCTCACTGCAATTTTGTGTTCATTGGGTCACGTTTGCCAAGTGCGCTGCAAACGTGGGGCGCGCAGGTGCAAAAAGTGCCGTAACCACTACAGAGGTTTCCATTAAGTGTAGGGATTGCCAAAGGGGGGATAGTCGGCGGTTTGGCACATTTCTAACGTAAGCGTTTACGGCGCTTCCCACCCTATGGGGTCCTGATGGGCTATTGCACTCCAGCCCCAAGAACTGAGTTCTAGCTAGACCTGTGCCTTAATTGTCCTACAGTGCAACCATCCCTCCCCCTGTAGGGTAGGCCATTGTGGGCGACTTTGGGTCAGTGCCAAAGGCGCTGGTCCAGGCATTTTGCCTGTGGTCGTTGGGTGGGTGGGTGTCCAATAGCCAGCCCCCCCCCCCCCCAGGGGGTGGGACATTCTAGGGTCTGTGGGTTTGCGAAAAGTCTGGGTGGGTGGGTCCCTGAAATCACCCCCCACCCCCCAGCCTGTGGTTAAAAAAAAACGCTGGCTCCATCAGGGTCAAATCAAATTGGACACGGGGGCAAAGTAGTGGGCGCTGCGAAGTGAAAACGCCTGAGATCCCATGCCATCCTCTTCCACGTCGTTTTAGGGCATCAATGATGTTCTTGCCTGTCCCAATCTCCGCCGTGTCAAGAGGCACCCCCCCGCCGATGCCAGTGCCACCCCCCCTCCACAAGAGCGGGCACACAAAACGGCCGAGGCCACAAGGCGCTGGCGTGCCGGGCTGCAGCCGGAGGTCCTACTCCAGCCCTCAGTCCCATTGAGGCAGCTCATTGCGCTGGGCGCCGCTCTGGTCATCATGGGCTCCACCGCAATGGAGCTGTCCACCTCGGCAACGCCCAGAGCGCGCTCCTCCTCTAGGCCAAGATTGGCGTGGCGGACACGCTGCTCTCCTTCTGGACGGGCTCCATCAAGGCAGCGCTGACCGGTTCGGGTGGTGGCCCCCACGTTCCTGTGCTGGCGGGCACCCGCTCGCTGTTCACGGTCCTCCCGTCCAACGCCGCGTACGTTGTGTACCGCGTGTCAGTCCTGTGCTTTTCGAGAGCCTCCAGGTCATGCTCCAGGAGCTGCTGGACCCGAGGTGTACGTGGCCGCCTCCCAAACCATCCAGCAGTGCTCCACCGCCACGGAGCTGGGGACCCTGCTCTTCGTGTGGCGGCTCCACTCGCTGGAGCTCGGGCTGTTCCTGGCCTCCGCCTGCTCCGTGCTGGCGGCCCTGACGGTGCAGGTGCCGTCCCCATGCACTTTGGGGCAGGGTAGAGGGACGCCCGGGGATGCATTAGAAGGAAAGGGACCTCAGAGGCGGCCCCAGAAGCGGTTAGACGGGCGGTTGGAGGAGGTTGCCAAAGCGGTTGGGGGCGGTTACTGTCGGTTACAACTGCCGTTGAGGCTGGCACTTCCCGTTGGGGGGACGGTGGCTGGGCATAGGCTGGGCGCCCTGGAGGGGGAGGGGGGGGGTCTCCCCCTTCCAACGCATCCCTGGGGACCCCCCCCTTATTTCTGGGTGAGGAGAAAAAATGTGTTTCATGGTAGGCTGGGACACTGGGAGGGCAAAATGAATTCCAAAAAAGGGGTTGGGATATCCCTGTTGATAGGATCCTACCCAGAGTGCCAAAAATAGCCACCTTACCCCTAGAAACAGCCCATCCCTACCCCTTAGCCCCCTGCCCCCGCACCATTTGCAGGTCGGGGTCGCGGAGACGCTCCCGGAGGCTGCCCGCCGCCCCATTCCCTGGCCCCGCCTGCTGTCGAACCCCGCGGCCCCGCTGGCCTACTTCTGGAAGAGCCCCCAGCTGCTGCGCCTGCACGGCCTCACGCTGCTCTGGGACTTCGCCGAGTCCGGGTCCGTGGTCCCCATGACGCTGTTCCGGCGGCAGGTGCAGGGCTGGGGCATGAACGACCTCATGGCCATGCAGCTGGCGGGGCAGGTCTGCAACATCGCGGGCGGGTTCGGCGCCCTGCCCTTGGGACGCAGGGCGTGTTCCGCATGGGCCAGGCCCTGTCCGTCCTCGTCACGGCGACCACCATCGCGGCCCCGTCCCGCCTGGTGTGGCTGAACCCCATCCTCCTCTGCCTCCGCTACGACGCCGTGAGCAAGGGCCTGGAGGACGCCTACTGGCGCCAGCGGGCGGGGCTATGGACGGCCTGTGGACAGAGGTGTGTGGACAGCAAAAACCGTCAAACGACCCCCGCAACAACCAGCACAACCTCCAATGCGCCCACTACTGGGCGCCGCTGACGCGCAAACGGCACATCCCACCACATCCAGCACAGCCCCGACACACCAACTACTGGGCTCCGCGAGCGCGGAAACGACACCAGCAAGAGCTCCGGCCGCAGCGGCCAACAGAACGCAGCGACCCGACGCAACATGCGAAGGGAAGAACGGGTGACTGTCCAGGGCCCCATAAAGAGACAACGACCCGACGGAATGTCACAGAGGGGGACGGCGTCCGAGGCCCAGCAGACGCTCGCGCGGGTTGTGCAGCTCTTCATGCCGCTCCTGTGGACCAAGTTCTTTGCGATGACCTCCCAAGGGTGTCCGTTCACCGTGTTCTACGGGGGCCCAGCTCGCGCTGCTCGCGGCCACGCCGTTTCTGTGGCCGGACAGCGAGGCGCACGCGGCGAAGAAGAAGGCGGTGGCGGCGGCAGCGGCCCCGGGACGGGACGTCCCCCCGGCACGGGGCATCGGAGCGGCGGGGGCCGGCGGTGCCGGGGGTCCCGTGCCGACGGCATCGAGTGGGCAGACCACCTGACGCTGGCGGGGAATTGCAAAGAGGCCTCGCATGACCACCATGTGTGTCATTTCCCGGGTGGAAGCTCCGGGTAACCCCAAGGCCCCCCCTACCGGCAATGGCAACGGCCTTTGTTCAGGCCGGCATGGGTTGGGCTGCGATGGCGTATTGCCGTCACTGTGCGTTGCTTCTGTCGCAGTGCAGTACGGGGGGACCGTGCAGGCCCCAAGGCGCCCAGCATATGCCCAGCCACTGTCTCTTTGACGCCAAACGCCAGCTTCAATGGCAGTTCTAACCAACAGTACCCGCCCCCAACCGCTTTGGCAACCTCCTCCAACCGCCTGCCAAATTACATATTCTGGGACCCCATCTGAGGGCCCTTCCCTTCTAATGCATCCCTGCTGTCTGGTCTTAAGAACTCTGTCATCAGTACCCCTCCGTCAAGAACTCGGTCATCAGTACCCCTGGGTCAAGAACTCTCTGCTCAGCACCCCTCGGTCAAGAATCCTGTCATCAGTACCCGTGGGTCAAGAACTTTCTGCTGAGCAGAGAGTTCTTGACCTAGGGGTACAAATGACAGAGTTCTCGGCCCATGAGTACTGAGTAGAGAGTTCGGGACCCAGGGGTACTGAGGAGAGAGTTCTTGACCCAGTGGTACTGATGACAGAGTTCTTGACCCAGGGGTACTGAGGACGGAGTTCTTGACCGAGGGGTACTGAACAGCGAGTTCTTGACCGAGGGGTACTGATGACAAAGTTCATGACCCAAGGGTACTCAGCAGAGAGTTCTTGACCCAGGGGTACCGAAGAGAGAGTTCTTGACCTAGAGGTTCCGAACAAAGAGTTCTTGACCCGGGGGTATCGATGACAGAGTTCTTGACCCAATCGTACTGATGAGAGAGTTCTCGAGCCACAGGGTAATGATGAGGGAGTTCTTGACCCAGGGGTACTGAAGACAGAGTTCTTGATCCAGCCATACTGATGAGAGAGTTCTTGACCCACGGGTACTGATGATAGAGTTCTTGACCCAATGTACTGAGCAGAGAGTTCTAGACCCAGGGGTACTGATGACAGAGTTCCTGACCCAGGGGTACTAATGACAGAATTCTTGACCCAGGGATACTGATGACAGAGTTCTGGAACCAGCGGTACTGCTGACAGAGTTCTTGACCAAGGGGTACTGAGAAGAGACTTCTTGACCTAGGGGTACTGAGCATAGGGTTCTTGACCTAGGGGAACTAATGACAAAGTTCTTGACCCAGGGGTACTGATGACAGACTTATTGACGCAGGGGTACTGAGCAGAGGGTCCTTGACGCAGGGGTACTGAGCAGAGGGTTCTTGACCAAGGGGTACTGAGCAGAGGGTTCTTGACCCAGGGGTACTGAGCAGAGAGGTCTCGACCCAGGGGTACTGAGCGTAGAGTTCTTGACCCAGGGGTACTGAAAACAGAGTTCTTGACCCAGGGGTAATGAGCAGAGAGTTCTTGACCCAAGGGGTAAAAATGACAGAGTTCCCGACCCAGGGGTACTGAGCACAGAGTTCTTGACCCACCGGTACCGATGAGAGAGTTCTTGACCCACGGGTACTGATTACAAAGTTCTAGAACCAGGGGTACTGAACAGAGAGTTCTTGACCAGGGGGTACTGATGACAGAGTTCATGACCCACGGGTGCTAATGCCAGTGTTCTTGACCCAGAGGTTCTGAGGAGAGAGTTCTTGACCCGGGGCTACTGATGACAGAGGTCTTGACCTAGGGGTACTGATGAGAGAGTTCTTGACCCAGGGGTACTGAGCAGGGAGTTCTTGACCCAGGGGTACTGAAGAGAGAGTTCTTGACCCACAGTTACTGATAACAGAGTTCGTGACCCACGGGTACTGATGCCAGTGTTGTTGACCCAAAGGTTCTGAACAAAGAGTTCTTGACCCGGGGGTACTGATGACAGAGTACTTGACCAAGCGGTACTGATGAGAGAGTTCTTGACCGAGAGGGTACTGAGCAGAGACTTCTTGACACAGGGGTACTGAGGAGAGAGTTCTTGACCCAATGGTACCGATGACAGAGTTCTTGACCCAAGGGTACTGATGACAGAGTTCTTGACCCAGGGGGACTTAGCAGAAAGTTCTTTACCCACGGGTACTGAACAGAGAGTTCTTGACCCAGGGGTACCGACAGTACCCTTGGGTCAACAACTCTCTGCTCAGTACCCCTGGGTCAAAAACTGTGACATTAGTATCTTCGGGTCAAGAGCTCTCTGGTCTGTACCCCTGGGTCAAGAACTCTCTGCTCAGTACCCTTGGATCAAGAACTCTCTTTTCAATACCCCTGGGTCAAGAACTCTATGCTCAGTGCCCCTGCGGTAAGAACCCTCTGCTCAGTACCCCTGGGTCAACAAGTTTCTGCTCAGTACCCCTGGCTCAAGAAGTTTCTGCTCAGTACCCCTGGGTCAAGAACCTTCTGCATCAACACCCCGGGTCAAGAATTCTGTCCTCAGTACCACTGGGTCAAGAACTCCCTCATCAGTACCCCTGTGTCAAGAAGTCTCTGCTCAGTACCCCTAGGTCAAGAACTCCGTCCTCGGTACCCTTGGGTCAAGAACTCTGTCCTCGGTACCCTTGGGTCAAGAACTCCCTCATCAGTACCCTCTCGGTCAAGAACTCTCTCATCAGTACCGCTTGGTCAAGTACTCTGTCATCAGTACCCCCGGGTCAAGAACTCTTTGTTTAGAACCTTTGGGTCAACAGCACTGGCATCAGTACCCGTGGGTCACGAACTCTGTTATCAGTAACCGTGGGTCAAGAACTCTCTCTTCAGTACCCCTGGGTCAAGAACTCCCTGCTCAGTACCCTAGGGTTAAGAACTCTCTCATCAGTACCCCTAGGTCAAGACCTCTGTCATCAGTACCCCTGGGTCAAGAACTCTCTCTTCAGTACCCCTGGTTCTAGAACTCTGTAATCAGTACCCCTGGGTCAAGAACTCTCTCCTCAGTACCCGTGGGTCAATAACTCTGTGCTCAGTACCCCTGGGTTGGGAACTCTGTCATTTTCCCCCTTGGGTCAAGAACTCTCTGCTCAGTACCCCTGGGTCAAGAACTCTCTTTTCCGTACCCCTGGGTCAAGAACTCTACGCTCGATACCCCTGGGTCAAGAACCCTCTGCTCAGTACCCCTGGGTCAAGAACCCTCTGCTCAGTATCCCTGCGTCAAGGACCCTCTGCTCAGTACCCCTGCGTCAAGAAGTCTGTCGTAAGTACCCCTGGGTCAAGAACTTTGTCATTAGTTTCCCTAGGTCAAGAACCCTATGCTCAGTACCCCTAGGTCAAGAAGTCTCTTCTCAGTACCCCTTGGTCAAGAACTCTGTCAGCAGTACCACTGGTTCAAGAACTCTGTCATCAGTATCCCTGGGTCAGGAACTCTGTCATCAGTACCCCTGGGTCTAGAACTCTCTGCTCAGTACATAGGGTCAAGAACTCTATCATCAGTACCCGTGGGTCAAGAACTCTCTCATCAGTACGGCTGGATCAAGAACTCTGTCTTCGGTACCCCTGGGTCAAGAACTCCCTCATCAGAACCCTGTGGCTCGAGAACTCTCTCATGAGTACGGTTGGGTCAAGAACTGTGTCATCACTACCCCTGGGTCAAGAACTCTTTGTTCAGAACCTCTTGGTCAAGAACTCTCTCTTCAGTACTCCTGGGTCAAGAACTCTCTGCTCAGTACCCCCGGGTCATGAACTCTCTCATCAGTACCCCTGGGTCAAGAACTCTCTGTTCAGTACCCCTGGGTCAAGAACTCTCTCTTTAGTACCCCTCGGTCAAGAACTCTGTGCTCAGTACCCCTGGGTCATGAACTCTGTCATCAGTACCCCTGGGTCAAGAACTCTCTGTTCAGTACCCCTGGGTCAAGAACTCTGTCATCAGTACCACTAGGTCCAGAACTCTCTACTCAGTACCCATGGGTCGAGAACTTTGTCATTTGTACCCCTAGGTCAAGAACTCTCTGCTCAGTACCCCTGGGTCAAGAACTCTGTGCTCAGTATTCCTGGGTCAAGAACTCTGTCATTAGTACCCCTGGGTCAAGAGCTCTCTGCTCAGTACCCTTGGGTCAAGAACTCTCTGCTCAGTACCCTTGGATCAAGAACTCTCTTTTCAATACCCCTGGGTCAAGAACTCTCTCCTTATTCCCCCTGCGGTAAGAACCCTCTGCTCAGTACCCCTGGGTCAAGAACTTTTTGCTCAGTACCCTTGGGTCATGAACTCTGTCATCAGTACCCCCGGGTCAAGAACTCTCTGTTCAGTACCCTTGGGTCAAGAAGTCTCTGCTCAGTACCCCTGGGTCAAGAATTCTGTCATCAGTACCCCTGGGTCAAGAACTCTGTCCTTAGTACCACTGGGTGAAGAACTCCCTCATCAGTACCCCTGGGTCAAGAACACTGGCATCAGTACCCTTGGGTCATGAACTCTGTCATCAGTACCCCCGGGTCAAGAACTCTCTGTTCAGTACCCTTGGGTCAAGAAGTCTCTGCTCAGTACCCCTACGTCAAGAACTCTGTCATTTGTACCCCTAGGTCAAGAACTCTGTCCTCGGTACCCTTGGGTCAAGAACTCTGTCCTCGGTACCCTTGGGTCAAGAACTCCCTCATCAGTACCCTCTCGGTCAAGAATTCTCTCATCAGTACCGCTTGGTCAAGAACTCTGTCATCATTACCCCCGGGTCAAGAACTCTTTGTTCAGAACCTCTGGGCCAACAACACTGGCATCAGTACCCCTGGGTCAAGAACTCTTTGCTCAGTACCTTTGGATCAAGAACTCTCTTTTCAATACCCCTGGGTCAAGAACTCTATGCTCAGTGCCCCTGCGGTAAGAACCCTCTGCGCAGTACCCCTTGGTCAACAAGTTTCTGCTAAGAACCCTAGGTCAAGAAGTTTCTGCTCAGTACCCCCGGGTCAAGAACCTTTTGCATCAACACCCCGGGTCAAGAACTCTGTCCTCAGTACCACTGGGTCAAGAACTCCCTCATCAGTACCCCTGGGTCAAGAACACTGGCATCAGTACCCTTGGGTCATGAACTCTGTCATCAGTACCCCCGGGTCAAGAACTCTCTGTTCAGTACCCCTGGGTCAAGAACTCTTTGTTCAGTACCCTTGCGTCAAGATCTCTGTCATTGGTACCATTGGGTCAAGAACTCCGTCCTCGGTACCCCTGTGTCAAGAAGTCTCTGCTCAGTACCCCTAGGTCAAGGACTCCGTCATCGGTACCATTGGGTCAAGAACTCTGTCCTCGGTACCCTTGGGTCAAGAACTCCCTCATCAGTACCCTCTCGGTCAAGAACTCTCTCATCAGTACCGCTTGGTCAAGTACTCTGTCATCAGTACCCCCGGGTCAAGAACTCTTTGTTTAGAACCTTTGGGTCAACAGCACTGGCATCAGTACCCGTGGGTCACGAACTCTATTATCAGTAACTGTGGGTCAAGAACTCTCTCTTCAGTACCCCTGGGTCAAGAACTCCCTGCTCAGTACCCCTGGGTTAAGAACTCTCTCATCAGTACCCCTAGGTCAAGACCTCTGTCATCAGTACCCCTGGGTCAAGAACTCTCTCTTCAGTACCCCTGGTTCTAGAACTCTGTAATCAGTACCCCTGGGTCAAGAACTCTCTCCTCAGTACCGGTGGGTCAAGAACTCTGTGCTCAGTACCCTTGGGTCGGGAACTGTGTCATTTTTCCCCTTGGGTCAAGAACCCTCTGCTCAGTACCCCTGGGTCAAGAACTCTCTTTTCAGTACCCCTGGGTCAAGAACTCTACGCTCGGTACCCCTGGGTCAAGAACTCTCTGCTCAGTACCCCTAGGTCAAGAACCCTCTGCTGAGTACCCGTGCGTCAAGGACCCTCTGCTCAGTACCCCTGCGTCAAGAAGTGTGTCATAAGTACCCCTGGGTCAAGAACTTTGTCATTAGTTCCCCTAGGTGAAGAACCCTATGCTCAGTACCCCTAGGTCAAGAAGTCTCTTCTCAGTACCCCTTGGTCAAGAACTCTGTCAGCAGTACCGCTGGTTCAAGAACTCTGTCATCAGTATCCCTGGGTCAAGAACTTTGTCATCAGTACCCCTGGGTCAGGAACTCTGTCATCAGTACCCCTGGGTCTAGAACTCTCTGCTCAGTACATTGGGTCAAGAACTCTATCATCAGTACCCGTGGGTCAAGAACTCCCTCATCAGTACCCTCTGGGTCAAGAACTCTCTCATCAGTACGGCTGGATCAAGAACTCTGTCTTCAGTACGCCTGGGTCAAGAACTCCCTCATCAGAACCCTCTGGCTCGAGAACTCTCTCATGAGTACGGTTGGGTCAAGAACTTTGTCCTCAATACCCCCGGGTTAAGAACTCTTTGTTCAGAACCTCTGGGTCAAGAACTCTCTCTTCGGTACCCCTGGGTCAAGAACTCTCTCTTCAGTACCCCTGGGTCAAGAACTCTCTCTCCAGTACCCCTGGGTCAAGAACTCTCTGCTCAGTACCCCTGGGTCATGAACTCTGTCATCAGTACCCCTGGGTCAAGAACTCTCTGTTCAGTACCACTGGGTCATGAACTCTCGCCCCAGTACCTGTGGGTCCAGAACTCTCTACTCATTACCCATGGGTCGAGAACTTTGTCATTTGTACCTCGGTGTATCTGTACTCGGTCAAGAACTCTCTGCTCAGTACCCCTGGCTCAAGAACTCTCTGCTCAGTACCACTGGGTCAAAAACTCTGTCATCAGTACCCCTGGGTCAAGAGCTCTCTGTTCAGTACCCCTGGGTCAAGAACTCTCTGCTCAGTACCCTTGGATCAAGAACTCTCTTTTCAATACCCCTGGGTCAAGAACTCTCTCCTTATTCCCCTTGCGGTAAGAACCCTCTGCTCAGTACCCCTGGGTCAAGAACTTTTTGCTCAGTACCCCTAGGTCAAGAACCTTCTGCATCAACACCCCGGGTCAAGAACTCTGTCCTCAGTACCCCTGGGTCAAGAATTCTGTCATCAGTACCCCTGGGTCAAGAACCCTGTCCTTAGTACCACTGGGTGAAGAACTCCCTCATCAGTACCCCTGGGTCAAGAACACTGGCATCAGTACCCTTGGGTCATGAACTCTGTCATCAGTACCCCCGGGTCAAGAACTCTCTGTTCAGTACCCTTGGGTCAAGAAGTCTCTGCTCAGTACCCCTAGGTCAAGAACTCTGTCATTTGTACCCCTAGGTCAAGAACTCTGTCCTCGGTACCCTTGGGTCAAGAACTCTGTCCTCGGTACCCTTGGGTCAAGAACTCCCTCATCAGTACCCTCTCGGTCAAGAATTCTCTCATCAGTACCGCTTGGTCAAGAACCCTGTCATCATTACCCCCGGGTCAAGAACTCTTTGTTCAGAACCTCTGGGCCAACAACACTGGCATCAGTACCCCTGGGTCAAGAACTCTTTGCTCAGTACCTTTGGATCAAGAACTCTCTTTTCAATACCCCTGGGTCAAGAACTCTATGCTCAGTGCCCCTGCGGTAAGAACCCTCTGCGCAGTACCCCTTGGTCAACAAGTTTCTGCTAAGAACCCTAGGTCAAGAAGTTTCTGCTCAGTACCCCCGGGTCAAGAACCTTTTGCATCAACACCCCGGGTCAAGAACTCTGTCCTCAGTACCACTGGGTCAAGAACTCCCTCATCAGTACCCCTGGGTCAAGAACACTGGCATCAGTACCCTTGGGTCATGAACTCTGTCATCAGTACCCCCGGGTCAAGATCTCTCTGTTCAGTACCCCTGGGTCAAGAACTCTTTGTTCAGTACCCTTGCGTCAAGATCTCTGTCATTGGTACCATTGGGTCAAGAGCTCCGTCCTCGGTACCCCTGTGTCAAGAAGTCTCTGCTCAGTACCCCTAGGTCAAGGACTCCGTCATCGGTACCATTCGGTCAAGAACTCTGTCCTCGGTACCCTTGGGTCAAGAACTCCCTCATCAGTACCCTCTCGGTCAAGAACTCTCTCATCAGTACCGCTTGGTCAAGTACTCTGTCATCAGTACCCCCGGGTCAAGAACTCTTTGTTTAGAACCTTTGGGTCAACAACACTGGCATCAGTACCCGTGGGTCACGAACTCTATTATCAGTAACTGTGGGTCAAGAACTCTCTCTTCAGTACCCCTGGGTCAAGAACTCCCTGCTCAGTACCCCTGGGTTAAGAACTCTCTCATCAGTACCCCTAGGTCAAGACCTCTGTCATCAGTATCCCTGGGTCAAGAACTCTCTCTTCAGTACCCCTGGTTCTAGAACTCTGTAATCAGTACCCCTGGGTCAAGAACTCTCTCCTCAGTACCGGTGGGTCAAGAACTCTGTGCTCAGTACCCTTGGGTCGGGAACTCTGTCATTCTTCCCCTTGGGTCAAGAACTCTCTGCTTAGTACCCCTGGGTCAAGAACTCTCTTTTCAGTACCCCTGGGTCCAGAACTCTACGCTCGGTACCCCTGGGTCAAGAACTCTCTGCTCAGTACCCCTAGGTCAAGAACCCTCTGCTGAGTACCCCTGCGTCAAGGACCCTCTGCTCAGTACCCCTGCGTCAAGAAGTCTGTCATAAGTACCCCTGGGTCAAGAACTTTGTCATTAGTTCCCCTAGGTGAAGAACCCTATGCTCAGTACCCCTAGGTCAAGAAGTCTCTTCTCAGTACCCCTTGGTCAAGAACTCTGTCAGCAGTACCGCTGGTTCAAGAACTCTGTCATCAGTATCCCTGGGTCAAGAACTTTGTCATCAGTATCCCTGGGTCAGGAACTCTGTCATCAGTACCCCTGGGTCTAGAACTCTCTGCTCAGTACATTGGGTCAAGAACTCTATCATCAGTACCCGTGGGTCAAGAACTCCCTCATCAGTACCCTCTGGGTCAAGAACTCTCTCATCAGTACGGCTGGATCAAGAACTCTGTCTTCAGTACGCCTGGGTCAAGAACTCTCTCTCCAGTACCCCTGGGTCAAGAACTCTCTGCTCAGTACCCCTGGGTCATGAACTCTGTCATCAGTACCACTGGGTCAAGAACTCTTTGTTCAGAACCTCTGGGTCATGAACTCTCGCCCCAGTACCTGTTGGTCCAGAACTCTCTACTCATTACCCATGGGTCGAGAACTTTGTCATTTGTACCTCGGTGTATCTGTACTCGGTCAAGAACTCTCTGCTCAGTACCCCTAGCTCAAGAACTCTCTGCTCAGTACCACTGGGTCAAAAACTCTATCATCAGTACCCCTGGGTCAAGAGCTCTCTGTTCAGTACCCCTGGGTCAAGAACTCTCTGCTCAGTACCCTTGGATCAAGAACTCTCTTTTCAATACCCCTGGGTCAAGAACTCTCTCCTTATTCCCCTTGCGGTAAGAACCCTCTGCTCAGTACCCCTGGGTCAAGAACTTTTTGCTCAGTACCCCTAGGTCAAGAACCTTCTGCATCAACACCCCGGGTCAAGAACTCTGTCCTCAGTACCCCTGGGTCAAGAATTCTGTCATCAGTACCCCTGGGTCAAGAACTCTGTCCTTAGTACCACTGGGTGAAGAACTCCCTCATCAGTACCCCTGGGTCAAGAACACTGGCATCAGTACCCTTGGGTCATGAACTCTGTCATCAGTACCCCCGGGTCAAGAACTCTCTGTTCAGTACCCCTGGGTCAAGAAGTCTCTGCTCAGTACCCCTAGGTCAAGAACTCTGTCATTTGTACCCCTAGGTCAAGAACTCTGTCCTCGGTACCCTTGGGTCAAGAACTCTGTCCTCGGTACCCTTGGGTCAAGAACTCCCTCATCGGTACCCTCTCGGTCAAGAATTCTCTCATCAGTACCGCTTGGTCAAGAACTCTGTCATCAGTACCCCCGGGTCAAGAACTCTTTGTTCAGAACCTCTCGGTCAACAACACTGGCATCAGTACCCGTGGGTCACGAACTCTGTTATCAGTAACTGTGGGTCAAGAACTCTCTCTTCAGTACCCCTGGGTCAAGAACTCCCTGCTCAGTACCCTAGGGTCAAGAACTCTCTCATCAGTTCCCCTAGGTCAAGAACTCTGTGCTCAGAACCTCTGGGTCAAGAACAGTGGCATTAGTACCCGTGGGTCATGAAGTCTGTAATCAGTCCCCCTGGGTCAAGAACTCTCTCTTCAGTACCCCTAGTTCTAGAACTCTGTCATCAGTACCCGTGGGTCAAGAACTCTCTCCTCAGTACCACTGGGTCAAGAACTCTGTGCTCATTACCCCTTGGTCGGGAACTCTGTCATTTTTACCCTTGGGTCAAGAACTCTCTGCTCAGTACCCCTTGGTCAAGAACTCTGTCAGCAGTACCGCTGGGTCAAGAACTCTGTCATCAGTACCCCTGGGTCAAGAATTTGGTCATCAGTACCCCTGGGTCAGGAACTCTGTCATCAGTACCCCTGGGTCTAGAACTCTCTGCTCAGTACATTGGGTCAAGAACTCTATCATCAGTACCCGTGGGTCAAGAACTCCCTCATCAGTACCCTCTGGGTCAAGAACTCTCTCATCAGTACGGCTGGATCAAGAACTCTGTCTTCAGTACGCCTGGGTCAAGAACTCCCTCATCAGAACCCTCCGGCTCGAGAACTCTCTCATGAGTACGGTTGGGTCAAGAACTTTGTCCTCAATACCCCCGGGTCAAGAACTCTTTGTTCAGAACCTCTGGGTCAAGAACTCTCTCTTCGGTACCCCTGGGTCAAGAACTCTCTCTTCAGTACCCCTGGGTCAAGAACTCTCTCTCCAGTACCCCTGGGTCAAGAACTCTCTGCTCAGTACCCCTGGGTCATGAACTCTGTCATCAGTACCACTGGGTCAAGAACTCTCTGTTCAGTACCACTGGGTCATGAACTCTCGCCCCAGTACCTGTGGGTCCAGAACTCTCTACTCATTACCCATGGGTCGAGAACTTTGTCATTTGTACCTCGGTGTATCTGTACTCGGTCAAGAACTCTCTGCTCAGTACCCCTGGCTCAAGAACTCTCTGCTCAGTACCACTGGGTCAAAAACTCTGTCATCAGTACCCCTGGGTCAAGAGCTCTCTGTTCAGTACCCCTGGGTCAAGAACTCTCTGCTCAGTACCCTTGGATCAAGAACTCTCTTTTCAATACCCCTGGGTCAAGAACTCTCTCCTTATTCCCCTTGCGGTAAGAACCCTCTGCTCAGTACCCCTGGGTCAAGAACTTTTTGCTCAGTACCCCTAGGTCAAGAACCTTCTGCATCAACACCCCGGGTCAAGAACTCTGTCCTCAGTACCCCTGGGTCAAGAATTCTGTCATCAGTACCCCTGGGTCAAGAACTCTGTCCTTAGTACCACTGGGTGAAGAACTCCCTCATCAGTACCCCTGGGTCAAGAACACTGGCATCAGTACCCTTGGGTCATGAACTCTGTCATCAGTACCCCCGGGTCAAGAACTCTCTGTTCAGTACCCCTGGGTCAAGAAGTCTCTGCTCAGTACCCCTAGGTCAAGAACTCTGTCATTTGTACCCCTAGGTCAAGAACTCTGTCCTCGGTACCCTTGGGTCAAGAACTCTGTCCTCGGTACCCTTGGGTCAAGAACTCCCTCATCAGTACCCTCTCGGTCAAGAACTCTCTCATCAGTACCGCTTGGTCAAGAACTCTGTCATCAGTACCCCCGGGTCAAGAACTCTTTGTTCAGAACCTCTCGGTCAACAACACTGGCATCAGTACCCGTGGGTCACGAACTCTGTTATCAGTAACTGTGGGTCAAGAACTCTCTCTTCAGTACCCCTGGGTCAAGAACTCCCTGCTCAGTACCCCTAGGTCAAGAACTCTCTCATCAGTTCCCCTAGGTCAAGAACTCTGTGCTCAGAACCTCTGGGTCAAGAACAGTGGCATTAGTACCCGTGGGTCATGAAGTCTGTAATCAGTCCCCCTGGGTCAAGAACTCTCTCTTCAGTACCCCTAGTTCTAGAACTCTATCATCAGTACCCGTGGGTCAAGAACTCTCTCCTCAGTACCACTGGGTCAAGCAAGAACTCTGTGCTCATTACCCCTTGGTCGGGAACTCTGTCATTTTTACCCTTGGGTCAAGAACTCTCTGCTCAGTACCCCTTGGTCAAGAACTCTGTCAGCAGTACCGCTGGGTCAAGAACTCTGTCATCAGTACCCCTGGGTCAAGAATTTGGTCATCAGTACCCCTGGGTCAGGAACTCTGTCATCAGTACCCCTGGGTCTAGAACTCTCTGCTCAGTACATTGGGTCAAGAACTCCCTCATCAGTACCCTCTGGGTCAAGAACTCTCTCATCAGTACGGCTGGATCAAGAACTCTGTCTTCAGTACGCCTGGGTCAAGAACTCCCTCATCAGAACCCTGTGGCTCAAGAGCTCTCTCATCAGTACGGTTGGGTCAAGAACTCTGTCATCAATACCCCCGGGTCAAGAACTCTTTGTTCAGAACCTCTGGGTCAAGAACTCTCTCTTCAATACTCCTGGGTCAAGAACTCTCTCTTCAGTACCCCTGGGTCAAGAACTCTCTCTTCAGTACCCCTGGGTCAAGAACTCTCTCTTCAGTACCCCTGGGTCAAGAACTCTCTGCTCAGTACCCCTGGGTCAAGAACTCTCTCATCAGTACCCCTGGATAAAGAACCTTCTGCATCAGTTCCCTCTGGGTCAAGAACTCTCTCATCAGTACCGCTGGGTCAAGAACTCCGTCATCAGTACCCCTGGGTCAAGAACTCTCTGTTCAGAACCACACGTAGGCTGTTTAGTGGCACCTGACAATTTTTTGAAAATTCGACTCTTTCCGAAACCTGTCTATCGCCTCTAGGATGGGTTTGGGTGATCATCGGGTGACAACACGGGTACTTGAGCACCCATAGGGACCCACGTAGTAGCCGCTAGGCCCATGTAGCCCGCGCCATGGGCCCCCCGAAAGCGCCAAAATTGCTGTTGTTCAGGTTGTTTAGTGTCACCTCCAAGTTTTGCAAAATTCGACCGTTTCCAAAACCTGCCTGTCGCCCTTGGGTTGGGTTTGGGTGGTCATTTGGTGACAATAGGGGTACTTGAGCACCCACAGGGACCCAGGTAGTAGCCGCTAGGCCCATGTAGCCCGGGCCATGGCCCCTGCAGAAGACCCAAAATCAGCATTTACACCACAAGTATGGTAAATGCTGCTGGTGTGCGCAAACTGCAGTTTTCAGGCCTCTAGAGCTCAAAAATCGATATTTTCGAAACTTGTTTTTTCGCTATTGTGACCACTCAAAATGATCATGCATGCTATGTAAAGCATGTTTTAGGCCCGTTTTACGTGTCTTTCACCCTATTTGGGTATCGGGTGCCAAAGGGGTCTCCCAGGGACTAGTACACACAACCTGCTAATGCAGTTTTTGAGCCTCAACAGCTCAAAAATCGAAATTTTCGAAACTTGTTTTTTCGCTATTGTGACCACTCAAAATGATCATACATGCTATGTGAAGCATGTTTTAGGCCTGTTTTACGTGTTTTTCACCCTATTTGGGCATTGGGTGCCAGAGGGGGTCTCCCAAGGGACTAGCACACACAACCTGCTAATGCAGTTTTCAGGCCTCTAGAGCTCAAAAGTCGAAATTTTCGAAACTTGTTTTTTTGCTATTGTGACCACTCAAAATGATCATACATGCTATGTAAAGCATGTTTTAGGCCTGTTTTACGTGTTTTTCACCGTAATTGGGGATTGAGTGCGGGGCAAGGCTGGTCCCCTCTTCGAGGTGGCTTGCCGAAGGCAATAGAATTACTCAGTCACTCAGTCACTCAGTCACTCACTCACTCACAGCCTGCTGAAAGTTCATTGATTGATTTTGCATTTTCCCCAGTCTTTTGTGTTGGTGAAGAAGGAGAGCTATGGCGAGGAGAGGCAGGAAGAAGGACAACATGCTATTTTACATCGGCATCGCGTCCGTCCTGGTGGCTGTGCTCACCGCGTACATGGCGTTCACGACGCCCGGGGAGGCGAAGATCGGGAGCCGACCCATGAGCAATGCAGCCCGCGGCCACTTTGATGCGGCCCAGAAGCTGAAGAAAGATGGAAAAATCAGCGAAGCTGTGTCAGAGTTCAGGCAAGCGCTGATCAAGGATCCAGATGCGACAAACACCATGAATCTGTTAGCCATTACGCTGGAGGAGCAGATCAAATCTGGTCAGGCTGACCTGAAGGTTTATGACGAGGTCAAGTCCCTTTACAGGTGAGTCTGGGCTGCATTTGATGTGTGCAACTGTCTTTGATAAATGCATTCTCATACAATCTACTGCTCCCCCTCCCCCCCCCCCCCTCAACCTTCAATCTTTCATGATCCATTGCTGTCTATCATTTCAGGCGCAGCATAGAGCTCAGCAACTCTCACGTGGCTCGCAACAACCTTGGAGTAATCCTGGACAGGCAAGGTTTTAAAGAGGAGGCTGTCAATATGTACAAAGCTGCTATTGTAGCCGCCAAAGAGCAAGGCAGGGCTAACTTTTGGTATCCAGTCTACAGCGTAGGCAAAACATTGGAGTACTTGGGCAGGCATGAGGAGGCCCTAAAGTACTTCCGCGAAAGCCTTGCTATGCGCAACGATGGTGGCCTTCTTCTTCATGAACAACTTTTCATGACCCATGTGTATACCAGTGAAGCGGACCTGAAGCGGTGGCGACAGCGCTTCTCGCGCAATCTGGCAAAACTGAAGCGGGAGCGCATCAACCTTCAGGACCCTTTTCACAGCCTTTTTGACGTGCCGCACTATTACCTCGGCTACCATGGAGAGAATGATGTGGATATGGTCAAGGACATTGCAACCGTAATCCGGCAGTCTGCACCAGACGATGTCAACTATGTGGCTCCGGCAATTGCTGCGCGTGGCCCGTCGGACACTGGCCCGCCTCTGTCACAGACAGGCGGGCGTATCCGCATCGGGTTTATTTCGCTGTACTTCAAGAGCCATGCCTCCGCCAAGATGATGAAGGGAGTCATGGCCCGTCTGGATCGCAGCAGATTTGAGGTAATTGTGTTCAGTTTGCGAGACTTAGGCAAGCCTTTTGATGAGAGAGGCGACCCGATCGCGCGCAGCATCAAAAGGTCCGCGGATGAGTACGTGGCATGCCCTAAGTATAGCCTACACTCTCTACGGGAGGCTGTGGAGGCGCGAAACTTGCATGTGCTAGTATTTGCTGAAATTGGGATGGACCCTGGGAACTACTTGCTTTCGTTCTCCCGCCTTGCACCCATCCAGATCGCCACCCACGGTCATGTGTACACAACAGGTGTTGACACTATTGACTGGTACATCACATACGAAATGTTTGAGTGCCAGGCCGGAAAGCTGCTGTGCCCTGGACCTCAAAAGAAGATTTCTGACAGCACTGAAACTGGCGGAAAGCGCGGTAAAAAAGCTGCCATCACTATTGGCGACGCCCAAGACCATTACAGCGAACGTCTAGCGCTAATGACTGGCCTCAATTTTTACGATGAGCCGTATATTCCTCAGACAGTCACTCCGCGCTCCAATATCCTTGACACAGCTGGACGTCCACTTCCGGATGATGCTGTTCTCTTCCTTGTGCCACAAACATTGTACAAGATCACTCCGACTTTTGACGAAGTGTACCGCAGCATCTTAGAGCGCCTTCCAACAGCGCGGTTGGTCCTCAAGGAACTCAAAGGTGAGCTAGGCAACATTATCCTAGCCCGCCTCAAGAATACCATGCCCAGCGTGCTGGACCGTGTCATCATGCTTCCGGGCCTGAGTGACGATGATTTTATGTCCCTGTATCGTATTGCTGATGTCATGTTGGACCCCTACCCATTCGGTGGCTACACGACATCTTTTGAAGGATTTTCTGCTGGTATTCCCACTGTGACCTTGCCGCATTACCTTATGATGGGGCGATGCACCCTTGGAATGTATGAGCGCATGGAGATTTTGGACCTTGTGGCCAAGAGCCGGCAGGAGTATATTGACTTAGCTGTCGCACTCGGCGAGAGCCGCAAGAAGCGTGACAATTTGCGTGCGCGCATTCTTGAGAACAAGCATATGCTGTTTGATCAAACAGACGGTGTTGCGTCGTGGGAGCGTTTCCTTGAGGATGTGGTCAATCGCAAGGTGTCAGAAGAATGCAAGGATAAAAGCAAACCAGCTTGTGTATTTGGAGATGCAGGCGAGGAGTGACTGTCTGGGTTGGTTCAGTATGATCAGCGCTGCAGACATATAACATTTCATAAGTTTAAATGACGCACAGGCTTCAGGAAACTTCCCCCATCAGTCACTCTTTCCAGAGTCCTTTGAGAGTGAACCAAGCAGGGCATATGTTTCGTTGAGCAGCGATCTGGCGCGTTTACGATCTGTGTCCTGGTGCTCACTTTTGACCAACACGAGGTCGTTATCATCAAAGCCATCTCCAGCCCCTGCTGCCGCCTCGTGGCGTTTGCAGGTTGCTGTTAAAGAAGCAAGGTGCGAAGACACTTGCGCACGGACAGGTGCCATGGAAGTGTCCAGGCGGTTGCGCTTCCAATCCATGAACATCGTTACCGCCGCGACAGTCGATGCTGCTGTTGCCGCTGGTGTTCCAAACGATGCTGTCGAGGCAGCAGAGGTGTTTTTGGCAGCTGTTGTAGATAGCAACCGTTTGGCGGCGGCAACAACTCGAACACAAAGCAGCATGCTTCCCAAGGTAGCAAACTCTTCAAGGGTGTCAAACAGCTTTGCTAGGTTTGCTAATTGATGATCGCCGCTTCATGAAACATGAACCTCACTCGCCCCCCCCCCCCCCCCCCTCCCCTTGTCCAAGGGGGCCTCGAGGGGGCCTTGGGAGGGGGGGGGGGCTCCCAGGGATGGTTGGGGTGGTCGGAATGGGGCACACAGACAGGGTTTGCGGTCATCAGATCAAATGGAAGGTGACCAGTGTGGCAAGGGCTGTACTGGTTCAGGGTGCACAGTGTGCTACCCCAGTCCAAGAAACATTCGATAGCCGTGAGAGCACGGTGACCTCAAGGAAACATTTGGTGCAGATCTGGTTTGCGCTGCGAGTGTGGCAAGGCAAAACTGTTGTGCAAGCCGGACAGCATCATTGGTTGAACTGGTTAAGTCTGGCATAGGGTCGGGACTATGCTAGGGGTATGTGGGGTATATCCGGAAAGCCCTTGAAAAGGGCTATTTGGAACACCCCAGGTCTGCTTGCTGGACTGACGACATGTCTGAGATTTTCGTCCGTTTCGGACGGTGCATGAGTTGCTTGCTGCCTCTTTTTTGTTAACAGGCAGCTGCCATGTCTTCATACAAATTCACGCCACGGGCTGTTGCTTCCCCGGACGCACCACAAAAGCCTTTGGCGCGCAAAAGGGCGCGCTCTGGGGGTGCACAGTGGGTGCGGGTGACTCGAGAGGAGCCTGGTAGCCGGGCAAAAAAACCCCGTATCGCCCGCTCACAGCCACCCGCATGCATCAAACAACGAAATGTGGACCTCACAACCGATGGCCTGTGGGCCATGCCCCTTAACGAGGGTTGGGTGCCAGTGAAAGCACGGAGGTTGCAGGATTGGCAGAAATTGAAGAAATATGTCCCTGTCCACAAACAGGGGGATGTCTGCCCTAATGGGGTCCCCGCCCTGCCTGAAAAAAGCAATGCTGACAGTGACAGTGATTCTGAATAAAAATGGATAAACGGTGCAGTGCCGTGTTTGTGTGCACCGTCCCATGTGTTGTGCTGCGCTGAAAAATGTCAACCCCTCCCCCCCAAACCCATACATTTGTGAAACGGCGTTTTCTTGCAGATTTCAAAAAGCATACACCCCCCCCCAAGGTGACGACATGTTTGCACCCGGAAGCAAAAGTTGTAGAAAGTGCCGAAAAGTGCCAAAACCCAGAAAGTTGGCAGGTTGTGAATGTCCCCGAGAGATATATATACATCTTCCTACGCACCTATGCACCTACCACGAAGAAAAAAATGGAATGGAATGGAAAAACTGTACAAACTGTACGCAAATAGAGGCCAACATGCAAGCTGGCAGGCAGCTGACAGCTGGCATCCCGGATATCCCATATATCAGAGGGTTCAATCGGTGTCAGCTATCTTCCGGTTGACGCGTTGGGTTCAAGTATCTTCGGACCAGATGATGGTCTGTAAAACAACCTTATACGTGATGGGTAGGTGGTAACTGGGTATGGGTATGGGAAGGATATGTCTTTGTACCTGGACCTCACTGTTTGTGAGAATGTATATGGACGTTACTGGCTGTGTTCGCCGCAACAGGTGTTGCGGACGTTTCCCGAACCAGTCAAAAACCGCCTGCACCTCATTTGCAAAATCCGTATCCTCTGCGAACTGCGGTGAGTTGTGGATGAGAGATTGCAGCCCAGTGTCTACGGCCGTGATTTTGATTTCGGGTGGGCAGTTGGGGTGTGGTATCAGCTTCCACAGTAACATGCTCAGGTCATCGTTCTGTACACCCTGTCCTTCCCAGTCGAGTCGCAGTTCGGTGGTTGGTAAATGCCTAGTAATAAACTCGAAGAAACGCAATTTAAGCTGTGGCTGCATGTCAAACAGAACTCCGCACATCCATCAGGTTGATAGGGCATCCGAATGAACAGGTTCTCCCATTGGTGGGTCGGGTCATTCGTCAATCGGAAGGTGGACGACAGCCAGGGTCTCACCCATCCCATTGCGAATTGCATCATACACTACCCAGATCCCAATCAAGACAAAGAATCCAGCAAACCATTCATTCCCGCCTAGATTGAATGTTACAGCCATCGCTTGCCGATTCCTGAGTTCCTGGGTTCCTGGGTTAGGGTGGTATGTGTGGTTGCCAAACTTTGAAAGGGTAAGCTAATAGTACTGCTTAAGATGAGTCAGCAAGTTACGGGGTGTATGTGCGAATCCAGAGTGATTGTGTGACTCTATTTGATTGGCCTGGATCTTGAACAGGTATGATGTGTCCCAGGTGTGGATTTCTTTCTTTCTAGTCATGTTGCCCTCTATTCGCGTACAGTGCTGTATAAGGCCAGGTGCTGTACACTTGTAGCAGTTGGGTCCGTCGTAGTTTGGCCAACACCCATCCGTTTTCTATCCCTCGCGTATGTTTGTGATTTCCTGGAGCTGAGATAGAGTGACATAGGGTTTTGCTGACGTGCGTTGCGTCTGTATGGGATGTGGAGGTTGAGGATGGGGGGTGATCTGTTGGGAGTGAGGTGGCGCTGCCCATAGGTAAGCTGTGGACCTGGACTTGGACCCGGCCCGTGGCCGACCAGTATCTAACCCTAACCGTGGTATGTGTGAGTGCGTGTAGGGTCAGACTGTGGCCGGTGCCCGTGGTGTAGGGTAGGGCGTGGACCTGCTGGACTTGGCCCATAGATTGGCCTGGACGGGCCCTGGACTGGACCGGGCCTGAAGTACCTGTCCAGCGTCAGATGGTGACAATGACTGGAACCACTGCAACCATCGCTGGTGACATGCAGCCGCACTTGCATCATCCTGCACTTCGCCGCACGAGCCCCCCTGGTTAAACCAGGCATCCGAGAATTTTCCGGTCATATCCCAGAAGTGTTTATTTTTTATTTCATTGAAGGATGCGTCACGAGTTGCCAAACTGGTTCCCACATTTTTCACGAGCCTTGCCTTGCTACCGTTCCCAAAGTATGCATGACAAGCATTTCTCCATTCATCGTTATCCTTGATCAAATCACAGGTTTCTGGTTGGAACTTCTGCCAATCTGGTTGGCCCCCAAGGTTCGTGACCTGCAGCGGAGGCTTGAGATCTACCGGGGGGGCGTTTACGTTGCCTTTGCCAAAGTATGCATGACAAGCATTTCGCCATTATTTATCCTTGATCGAATCGCAGGTTTCTGGTTGGAAGTCACGCCAGTCCACTTCCATTTTCATTCTTTTCTTTATTTGTTTCTTACAGGTTCAGACCGTACGAAGAAGAAGCTTCCTGTTCCTGTTCTGCAAGAGGTGTCAAGTGCACAACAAACAGCAGCACTGCCCTGTAATGCACGGGGGGGGGGTCCTGTGGAGGTGCTGAAAGTCTTACCAACCATACGCATGTAACAAGAAGAGATTGAATGGCACAAAAGCAAGGAACGCGAGGAGACGCGTGGGTAACATTCACAAAGTGGCTCAACCAGCCTGCCTTGAAAACCTGTCCCACATGCCGACGTAAAATCAAACATGGGGATACCTTCAAACGGCAGAATGGGATACAGCTTTCTGTTGGAGTGCACATATCTTCAGAAACAGATGATCCCCCACACCCAACCAAAATGTTTATTGCCCCGGGATGCACAGTGTATGTGCCAACATGGGCGCATAGTAAATGTCGAAAACGGCGCGCAAGCCATGCACACCCCAATCAAGGGTACACTCTCTGAGTGTCTATTTTTTTTCAGTATATACTCGCTCCTTACACGGAAGCAATGGTGCCTTTGCACCACTTTGTGGAGGCCAACGGGCCATCTCCTTTCTGAAAACCACACCGTCCAGACCCCCCCGCATCCTCCCTGATCAACGTTTCCATTGTTGTGTTGGCCATTTATGCTGCACAGGAAATCTGTGGATCTTGATCTGGGGGTGTACCAATGGCTGAAGGGGTTGTTTACACACTGCACACAAACGCCAGATGCTGTTACTGTCAGGTAGGTGCACCTGCAACTTGACAATGTTTCTTGAATACAAAGAGTTTGTGGCCGAGGGGTACTAGTGACAGAGTTTGTGGCCCAGAGGTACTGATAACGTAGCAAATGTAGAGTAAAGAAGAAAGAATAAAGACAAAAGATGCAACAACAACAGATCACTGACACAATTGCTGATATCAAACACAAGGTTACCACCCTGGGGCACTTGATCGCACAGACCTGTGAGACGAACCACCCAGAAACGAAAGCAAATTTGCCTGATGCTGGGGCGGATGTTCTTGGTAATATTGCTGAGTTTGCAGGCATCCGACTGCCAGGAGCTCGGTCGCCAGTAGTTGCCACCTATCTGCTTGTGTCATGTCTGACAAAGAGGGGAGATGCTGTTTCTGGTTGCAGAAATGTGCGTGCTTCATTGGAGATCATATGTTCAGCGGTCTTCGAGTTTGTCAAAGAACATAAAGGGTCACGTTTTATGGGGCTGAATGTTGAAGGACCGGGCAACATGGGAAGCAATTACTACAGCAGCCAGAGACTACAAAACTTACAAGAACAACAATTCAATCAATGGTGGACGGCGGAAACAACGCAGCAGAACATAGAGTCAAGAATGAGAGACACAAACAATGGAATATTGCTCAGCGTGGCGTACACGTACATTCACTTCACATTCGGGACCTCGTCGATGGAGGATGCACAGGGGTTGATGCAGGGGTTAGTACAAGCGTTATGGGGGTTTATTCGAGATGACTAATGGCGTGGATTCCAGTTTCTTCAACCCGAAGTGCAACTCTGGAAACCAACGCATAATTCCCCGGCGTGGACCCAACCCGCAGTCGGATGTCACATTGCATATAGGTACGATGATAGAGAGGAGGGGGCTATGACACGGGAGGGGTTTCTTCTCTAATCGATCCAGATGTCCTGCTGCCCGCTGAACCATGTAGGCCGCGATTGCCTGCGCGCAATCGCAGATGGCATGAATGAGATGAAAGATGAAGACATCATCACAACTGCCGTGATGGACAAAAACACAAGAAATGAAAAAATAAAAATAGAATGATCGGCCATCATGTGATTCTAGCGGTGTCTTTTGGACCTCTTGTCTTGATTGGGATCTGGGTAGTGTATGATACAATCGGTTTGGGCGGGTCAAAAAGCAACGCTTTGGGTGGGTGTAAAACCATTTGGCCTCCAAAAACAGCGTGCAAGGTTTTACACTCCCCCCCCCAGGCTCAGAATTACCCTGCCAAGGGGGGCTCTGTCCGGACAGAAATAATGAAACCTGCAGGCTTTAAACCTACAATAGCATACACTTTATTCTACATCAAGTCTGACCTACATTGCCTTTCCAACAATGTCAAGCAACTATCTTTAGTTGCCTTTTGCTTCACAAAAGTGCCCAAAGGGTGGCGTGGGGTGGTGTCTTGACCTATACCCACTTGCACACCTCAGTGGTTGTAAAAAGCCTTTAAGTGGTCATGGCACAAAACCTGATGTGCTCATGGCACAGAAAAAAATTAGTATCAAGATACTGAAATAAAACCTCTGCTTTTCCCCCAAAAAAGCAGAAAAACAAAAAGAAAAGCCACTCTGCTTTTTGCCAAGACAGGAGTTGGCAAACAGAAAGCAATAGCATACAACAATGCTAAAACTGATTAAACAAAGTACGCTCAAAGTGCACAACCAGGGTGTATCCCACCACTGCTCGCCAGTTTAAAAAAAATTTATCAAGAACAAAAAAGTAAGCAAAGGCACTTGTCAGTGCCAGCACACAAGGCGCTTGGCGCCCAAGAAGAGGCCAAAAAAGACCTCGTTGACGTACTGAAAATGTACATGCAAGGGAATCTAAGTCAGATCCCTGCATATATACAACCAAACAAGTTGTACACCGTGCAAGGCACAGTGGCTGGCAAAAAGCACAACAAGGAGCTGAGAGCGCCAGAAGCTGACAAAGAAATCGCTTTTGGAGCTCATAGAATTCGCAGTAACCAAACGCTCACCTGGAGCGCGACCTCACTCTAGGAGAGCGCAAAGAGCAGCACTCGCAGTTGCAAACAGACGACGAACAAAACCGCCCACAAGGAGCGCGACACCTGCCCAAACAAAGCGCTTTTTGGGGCGCCACTTTATTATAAAAAAGGGTTGTTCTTGTCCACGGACTGGTTCAGGACGAATTGACCCCACGAATCGCGTCTAGGACACACCGCCTTCCATGTTCGGCGCCACGGTCGAAAGTTCACTGCGTCCCAAATCTTCATCATTTCGGCGAAGGCTTTACGAGGTTGGACACCACATCCGCCTCGTTGGCCGCGCCTTAGGAACCGTGCTTGCTCGTTCTCTATGAGTTCTTCCATTTTTGGCATCTTTCCTAACGCGTCTTGTATCGCCGTTGATTGAAATCTGTCTGAAACCTTCCGGGGCTCTTGAGTTCCTAGTCGACTTGCTTGAGACTGCTTCACTTCGTTGCCACGTTTTTTTTGACTCCTTCGCTCGAAAATCTTGCGGCATGATTGTTACGGTATGCACACAGCGTTTACATTGGTTGTGAGTAAGAAAAAGTGCTTTTCCAAAGCTTTAGGATATACTTTAGTTGTATTAGAGATGCTCTAAGCACTCTTGCATTTTTATCTTAGTATTGGCCTAACCAAAATGGGTGATAACACATTTTGACCTATAGAACCAAACACTAAATCAGGATGTTGTGTGGACCCCTTAATCTCCAAGCCATATGCACTAAAACATCTTTTCCTGGGTGACTGAGGCACTGATATACTGAAGGCAGAGCCTATGAATTTATCTATGTTTTCTCATCAATTCTTAGCTATCCTAGTGGTATGCACCATAGGGGGCTGGGGCACCTCTTTTTGAGAGGTCCTTAAGGGAGGGACAGGGTGGGCATATATGTGTCTTGTGTAGTGCTATTGCTTCGCCATCTCTTCTTTCCTCCTCACCTATTCGGGTAAATCCGAAATACCCAGTCAGCCTAGCTAAGTAGGAATATCCCATGTGACATGGCAGTGACCTCAGCGCCACAAGCCATGCCACCTCAGCACCTATGGGACCCAAAAACAAAGAGTGCACATCGCAAGATGGCACTATGGAAGAGTGTGAGCCCTTGGGGCAGTTTTCCAATCAATTTTTCTCAAATATCTAAAATATTTCATCCTTAGTTGCATTGATTGTAAATTGCTGTGGTCTATTGTTGATAGTTGTCTTTATCTAACTCTTTGTGACTGCAGCCCTTCATGCTTTGATCCTGTTTATGTTCTACTTGCTTATCTCTGGCTTGGGTTATCCTGGATTGGTTGTATTTCAACAATAAAACATTTTCCTCATCAAAAACAACCAGCAATAATCCTACACCAGCAGCAAGCAGCAGGAGAGGCACATCAAAAACACAATGTTGAAAACACTATAAAACATTCTCGTAGCAAAGGCAGACAGTCTCTGCGTACCGGCAGCAACCCCGTGCCGTACATCCAGTGCGCCGAGCACTGTCCTAAGCAAGAAGGGCGAATATGGACACACAGAAGGAGGACACCGACGCGAAGACGGCGCCTGAGGCACCAGCAATGCTAGCGCCTGGTGAGCCTGGACCTGGACCTAGCGCTGTACCTTTGGTGCCCTTACATGGGCCAGTGGATGTGGTTGATGACTCGCCGGAGGGACTTCAGTCGGCCCTCCGGGCCCTGTTAGTTGAGGAGGTGGACACCAATCCTGTGAAGAGAAAGAGGGAGAGAGAGAAGGATGCAGGGGAAAGCATGGCAAACAAAGGAGTAGACCATGGGCACGACCCGACGAGTGAGTCGACCTTCGAGGGCGCACCAAGCGCCTGTGGCCTCCACGCATCACCCTCTCCTACAACCACCACACTCCCAACTCCAGACCCAGCAGCTACAACATCCAGACCCATAACCACCCCGCCTATGGCTGAGGGCACAGGCTTTACTGGTATGCCTACCTACCCTGCCTATGGTGTGGACCCATTCACCACTGCATTACCAGAGGCAACTACTGCCAGGGAGCCAGTGGCCCCTAGTTCTGCGCCGCGATGGTATGCGGCTGACTATCACCATCCTCTACCCGCTACAGGAGCCTATGTGGATGTTCCTCGGTATGCAACCCTGAGTGGGTTGACGAGAGGACCCGAGTCATGCGGGAGCAGGAGTAGAGGATCGCGGAGATCCTCCAACAGGTCTCTGACGCGGTCGGAGATCAATGAGGCACTCCGAGGAGCCACCTCTAAAATTGTTGGTGATCTCACTCAAGAGATTCGGGCTAAACTGGAAACCTGGATTCCTCCACAAGTGTCACCTACTGTCCTGGGAGTTTCACCCCACCGAGCACAAGCCAACCATCTGGTGGCGGGGTTGACAAATACCCTGAGGAGCTTGAGGAGCCGACCGATGCCGACGCCTGCTGTGATACCGAGAAGCCCTTTCATACCAAGAACGGCCCAGCCTCCCTACAGCCACGTGGGGAATTCCACAAGAGCCGACCTGGACCGGCTGGGGCTGACAGCCCTGAGGGCAATGGTTGACGTAGAGGCCTACAGCTCTAGTGACCTAGGCGGAGACCCCTCTGACGAAGAGCAGCCGTCCATGATTTCTGCTTCGCCCTCGGAGGGACGACGACCCTAAGGACCCCGAGAACCCGAGTGGGCGGAAGAAGAAGAAGAAGACGAAGAGTAAGAAAAAGTGCTTTTCCAATGCTTTGAGGCATACTCTAGTTGTATTAGAGATGCACTGAGCATCCATGCATTTTTATCTTAGTATTGGTCCAACCAAAAGTGGTGATAACACATTTTGACCTATGGAACCAAACACCCAATCAGGATATGGAGTGGACCCCTTAATCCCCTTTCATTGTGAAGCTATTCATCTTTTCCTGAGTTGACTGAGCACTGACATACCTAAAGTAGAGCCTATGAATTTATCTATGTTTTTCCATGAATTCTTAGCTATCCTAGTGGTATGCACCCTAGGAGGCTGGGCACCTCTTTTTGAGAGGTCCTGGGTTCAATTCCTGGTCAGCCTAGCTAAGTAGGAAGATCCCATGTGACATGGCAGTGACCTCATCGCCACATACCATGCCACCTCAGCACATATGGGACCCAAAACAAAGAGAGCACATCTCCTAAGATGGCACTATGGAGAGAGAGTGACCCTGAGGCAGTTTTCTAACTCTTTTCCAAAAACATTTCAGCTATCTTTGTGAATATGCATTCATTTGTGACCTGAGTTGCAGTTTCTGTGAATATCCAATCATCTTTCACTGTTTACACTGCAGCCCTTCATGCTTTGATCCTGATCTTCTCCTCTTTGCACACTTCTGGCTTGGGTTATCCTGGATTGACTCTATTTCTGCAAAACAAAGGTTTTCATCTTCCAAAACAAGCAGCAGGAAACCCTACACCTACAGCAAGCAGCAGGAGAAGCAAAAAAACAGTGCTGAAAACACTATAAACTTTTCTTGTAGCAAGAGGCAGCCTGTCTCTGCGCACCGGCAGCAAACCCGTGCCGTACATCCAGTGCGCCGAGTACGGGCAAAAATAAGCAGAAGGGTGAAAGAAGATGGATCCAGGAAAGGAGGACGCCGACGTGAAGACGGCGCCAGCGCCTGAGGCACCGGCAAGGCCAGCGCCCGGCGCTGTACCTTCGGCGGAGCCCTTACATGGGCCAGTGGATGCGGCTGAGGACTCCCTGGATGGGCTTCAGACGGCCTTTTGGGGCCCTGTCTGTCGAAGAAGTGGTCTCTCAACCTCAGCCTGTGAAGAGGAAGAGAGAGAACGAGAGCGAGAAGGATGCGGGAGAAGGAGCAGACGAAGGAGAGGAACAAGGGCAAGACCTGACGAGTATCCCTACCTTCGAAGGCGCACCAAGCGCTTCTGGCCTCCACGCATCTCCCTCTCCCATAACCACCACACTCCCAGCCGCCGCAACATCCACTTCCACAACCAACCCGCCTATGGCAGAGGGCACAGGCTTTACTGGCATGCCTCACTACCCCGCCTATGGTATGGGCCAAGCTACCACTGCGCTCCATGAGGCAACTACTGCCAGTGAGCCGGTGGCTTCCAGCTCTGCGCCGCGATGGTATGCGGCTGACTATCCCCATCCACTACACGCTACGGGAACCTATATGGATGTTCCTGGGTATGCTCCTGGGTATGCACCTGGGTATGCACCCTTGAGTGGGTTGAGGAGAGGACCAGAGTCTCTTGGAGGCAGGAGTAGAGGATCGGGAAGATCCTCCAACAGGTCCCTGACGCGGTCGGAGATCAACGAGGTGCTCCGAGGAGCCACTTCGAAAATCGTGGGCGACCTCACGCAAGAGATCACGGAGAAACTGGAGCCCCTGATGATCCCGTCCCATGGGTCACCTACGACGGTGGGAATGTCACCCCACCGAGTACAGGCTAACCACCTGGCGGCAGGGTTGACAAATACCCTTGGGAGCCTGAGGAGCCGACCGATGCCGACTCCTGCAGCAATACCGAGAAGTCCATTCGTCCCGAGAACGGCCCAGCCGCCCTACAGCCACGTGACGAACTCGACGAGGGCCGAGTTGGACCAGCTGGGGCTGACAGCCTTAAGGGCTATGGTGGACGTAGAGCCTTATGGCTCTAGTGATCTTGGCGGAGACCCCTCCGATGACGAGCCGCCGTCGATGGATTCTTCTTCGCCCTCAGATGACGATGACCCTGAGGACCCCGAGGACCCCAAGGGTAAGAAGAAGAAGAAGAAGAAGAAGAAGACCCGACGCCCTGAAGGACGCCGAGCTCAGGAGGCGAAGGCTATTGCCACCTCCAAGATAGTGGTGAACCTGCCTGAGTTCACAGGCAAGGACCTCAGCGAGTTCGCTGAGAACTTTGGCCGGTTCCTACGACTGACCGGCCAAACCCACGCGAGTGGGCGAGTGAAGTGCGATCTGCTCCTGCAGTGCTGCAAGACCAAGTACCTGGAGAAGCAGGTCGGGCAGATCGTAACTAACTCCGCCACCTTTGCCGATGTGTTGGTTGCCCTGGAGAGGCAGTACCCGACCTACGAAACCGACCTCTCCATCAGGGCCGAGATCCAGAACCTGCCCGTGCTGCCCAACAACCCCAAACCTGGCAGGGTCTCCGAGCTGTTGGCTGACCTGGATCACTGGGCTGGACGACTGACGCCCGGTTCCTACAGCAGCGACGACCTGCTGTTCTGGTTGTGCGCCAAGCTCCCCCGAGAGCTATGGGACGAGTGCCGTTTGACGGCTGAGCGCAAGGCTAGATCCCTCCGCTACGAGGATCTATGCGTGCTGCTCCTGGAGATGGCGCTGGAGAAGGAGAGCGACCAGCACCTGAACAACTACCGTCCTGGTGGTGGAGGTTCTGGAGGCAAAGGGTACCAAGGGTCCCGACCTGGGCAGGGGACTACCCCCAAACACGCCCACGCCCGTACCATGGAGAATGTGAAGGAGCTATTCTGGTGTGACGCCAGAGACGAGCAGGGCCACCTGCAGCACGCCTCTGACTGCGAGCAGCGAGACTGCTTCGTCGTCCAGGGGAAGCAGCAGGAGAAGAACACCGGCGCCAAAGCGAAGCTGCCGGATCATTACCGCTGCACCATCACGTGTGCATTCTGCGGTAAGCGGAAGCACTACGAGGATGAGTGCTACCATAAGCAACGCCTATCGGCGAAGCTTAAGGGGGAAGATCCTGGCAAAGGCTCAGGCAAAGGTGGAGGCAAGGCCAAAGGCAACGACTCCGGCAAGGGCAAGTCGAAAGGACGTGGTCAAGGTGGTCAAGACAAGGGTCAAGGTGGACGAGGAGGAGGCGCTAACCGCCAGCCGGACAACAAGAACAAGGACAAGAACGGAGGCAACCCCAACCCTAATCCAGGGGGGAACTCCGAGCCCTCTGGAGGGCAGTCTGGTCCTACCACACGCTCACAGACGCAGGCCCAGCAAGAACAAGGGGCCAAGCGTGAGCATGAAGGTGGTGATGACGGCAACGCCAAGAAGAAAATTGCGGAACAAGGGGTTCGAGGTGACCTGTCCCGCGGAGTTCTGACGGGGACGCTCTGGTGGCACCCAAGACCTGGTGTTTTGGGTACGTATCCGACTAGGGGGACGCGAATACCTGGGGGTATTGGACACTGGTGCCACCATATCTATCGTGGCCAAGAAAATTTTACCTTGTGGGAGCCTGAAGAACACCATGACCACCGCCGCTATACGCATGGGGGATGGACATGTGGTGCACAGCTGCGGGGACTGTGAAGTGGAGGTACCTATGGGCTCACGGACTATCGCCCATCGGTTCTATGTGATGGACACTGAGGCCTTCGACTTTGTACTGGGTACTGACTTCTTCGTACAGCACTCCCAGATACAATCCCTGACGCTGCAAGCGCCCTACCTCCTCTACGTGGACCACGGCAGTGGCAGAGAGTCCGTTCCACTGGAGCAGTCGGAACATACCTCGAGTTACCTGAGACTATCGAAGGAGGAGCCCTCGAACATGATGGCGGCCTCCAAAACTGAGGACTATCAACTATTGGGGGAAGTCCTAGACCAAGGTCTGAAGGAGTTGGGTTACTCTCGAGAAGACCTAAGTGTGGAGTTGTTCGCCAGCGACAAGCAACATGTACTGGACCTTTACTGCAGCAAGGGGAAGAACTGCAGCTACAAATTTTACTGGCCCTCTTTCGGGATGGCCTACGGGAACCCCAGATTCAGTGAACTGGGGAAGGTGCTGACCAAGGTGGCCTTGGAACGTTCCCGTATGGTCCTGTGTTCCCCCGATTGGGGAGCCCATGGGGGCAGCGAGTACTGGCGAAACCTCCTGGACAGGCTGACTATCAGCTCTGTACGTTTGCCTGATGAGGCCATCTACGTGCCTCTGGGACGCAAGACGCCTATTGGGAAGCCTGGATGGGGGAGTATGCTCAGCGTGGTGCACGGAAGTCTTACCACCATCCCCTGGGAGGACCTGAACCCGACTCTGGTCCAGGCTATACAACGAGAAAGCGATGGACTCGCCCTGGGTGACTTGAAGGATCGCCTACGACCTCCAGATGCTGTTGAGACTACACCCGGAGGAGATGAGTACGTCGTGACTGACACCAACGCCCCCAACTCTCCCTGTCATGTACCTGTTTCTGATGGAGTCTCTGAGTGTGGACTATCTGAGCTACCTAGCTCTATCCACTCAGAAGACGAGACTGAGCACGACGCCTTCTTCGTGCAGACCTGTGTGGAGGAAGTGGAGAACGCCGAGTACGTCGCCCCACTGAAACCCCTACTCTCCATGAGGGTGGAAGACCCCGTGGACGAGGAGCTGGACCCTCGATCCAGGCTCAGGGAGTATGTGGATTCCAAGAGGAAGTTGGTGGCGAAAAAGCTATGCTACGCGAAGCCTACCCGCAGCTCATGGCCACTGAAGCAAGGACGTATGGGAGACCTATACCAATTGAAGGAGGACCTCGAACAGAAGATCACCACCTGGCAAAGGGAGGTAGATCTCAAGCTCATGAAGAGCGTGTGGGGCGCCCATGTGAGGACCCCAGAGGAGGACGACCTCTCGGAGGAATGTGTATGTGAACCCCCTCGAGCGTGCCTATGTTGCCATCGTCCATCGGAGATGGTTGAACAAGACCTTCTATATGCCTACCAAGGGCTGAAGGATACTACCACGGGCGAAGAGTCGGTGGAGGACCACCTACCGACGTCTATTACCCAGGGGGCAAGCAACTTACACTCTGACGAGGACATGGAGGACAAGATCAAGATATTGGAGCCGAGGGTACAGAAGCTTATAAGGACCTATCTGGAGGTGTTCGGAGAACTACCCCCTCCAGCCTCATGTGACAAGCTGGTACAGATGGACCTCAGGCTGAACCCCGAGTTCGTGGGTCACAAGATCCGGAGGAGACCCTATCCAGCTCCTAAAGCACAGGCCGACGAGATCGAGCGACAGATACAAGAGTGTATCGACGCTGGCCTAGTCCTGGAGTACAAGGACGGGGACTACCCCCTACACTGCAGCCCCTGTTTCCTGGTGGCTAAACCTGGGTCTACAGCCAAACGGCTGGTAGTGGACTATGGAGAGCTGAACAAGAAGACGCTGAACCACTCAGGGTCCATTCCCAATATGGAGTCTACCCTGGAGAAGATAGCCTCCTGTCGCTACAAGACCAAAATGGACAAGCGAAGCGGATTCTGGTAAGTGGACCTGACGCCCAACGCACAGGAACTACTGGCCTTCATCACCCCTCAGGGGAGGGTGTTCAAGTGGAAGGTCATGCCGTTTGGCGTGGCTAACGCACCCGCTCTATTCCAAGAGCTGATGAACAAGATCTTGTCCATCCTACGAAGGAGACCTAAGGTGCAGGAGCTCATATCCCGTGGTGCCCAGATGGAGGCTCACATCGACGATGTATGCCTTGGGACCAATACCCAGGAGGATCACCTAATCCTCTTGGGTGAGTTCTTTGCGGTCTGCCAGGAGAACCACACAGGACTCAAGCTGGAGAAGTGTGAGTTCATGCAGGAGACCATGCAGTACCTGGGGTTTGACGTTGGCTATGGGTGGTGGACCCCAGCGGCCTCTAAGGCCAAACCCCTGATGGATGCCAAGGTACGACACGAAGACCCCAAGAAAGGACTTCATGATGTACGCAGTTTCATTGGGGCGTGCAACTTCTATCGCCGCCACATCAAGAACTTCACCTATACCAGCGCCGTTCTGACGGACTTGATCAAGAAGAGTACTACTTGGCGCTGGGGCCCACAAGAGCAACAAGCGTTTGACGAGCTCAAAGACAAGGTAGCCAACGCTAAGTGCTAGGGCGTGCCTAGGGCACAAGGGGAGATTATCCTGGTGACCGACGCCAGCAATGTGGGCGGTCGTGGAACGTTGTTCCAATGGCAAGCACTAGAGAAGGAGGAGTTCAACTCGGCCATTTCCCAATGGGGGACTGAAGGTCTCCACCGAGATGGAACCCTCAAGCACAGCTACCCTGACGACAAGTGGGTCCTAGTACCTCTGGGCCACTGGAACTGGAAGTGGAACCAGGCCAGGGGGAACTACTCCACCTATGAGCAGGAATTGCTCGCGGGTATGCTGGTGCTATCCTCACAAGCACGACTGTTGGGGAGTAACCCTGTGGTCTGGCTATGCGACCAAGAACCGGTCCGCAGTTTCCAGAAGGGCCCCCCACCTGAGAAGGCCAAGCTACGGCGCTGGTGGACCTACCTCAGTCAACTACGGCTGACGGTACACCATATCCAGGGAGTGAAGAACGAGTGTGCCGACTACATCAGCCGCAACAACTTCGACGCCCTGATTGGTGCCCGGTCTGAAGCGCTGGCTAAGGAGGCGTTCAGCCGTATGGACGTACACCTGGACCTGAACATGACCATGATACGCCCCCTGGATGGACTCCAACAATCGGAGTACCTGAAGGAGTTTGGGGATATCTACAAGCGCCTGGAGAAACGCCTTGAACCCCTCCTGGTCAACCAGGACCAGTGGAAGAGGGACAAGAGCTACCTCTGGCACGAGGACCGCATTGTGGTGCCTAGTGACCGAGTCCCAGCGCTGCTGAAGTGGACCCATGAGTCCAGTGGTCATGTGGGTGCTGACCGTACCCTGAGGCTGTTCAAGCAGTGGTTCCACACTACGTGGACTGACGACCAACTGCGGAAAACCCTCCAGCCTATCGTGGACAAGTGCCCGTGCAGGTCCTGTAAACCAGGGGATATCAGGGACAGAGGTCTCTACTCGACCCTGCCCATCCCTCACTGTGCCAACAGTGTTCTATACGTGGACTACACGGAGATGCCGAAGTTCGGGGGCTATGACTTCGCCCTTGTGGTAACCTGTGGGTTGACCAGGTTTACCAGGGTGTTCCCATGTACCAAGCACATTACCGGGGAGGAGACTATCAAGATACTCCTGGAGGAGTGGTTTTGTGTCTATGGGGCGCCCAAGGAGATCAACTCCGATGAGGACGTGCGAGTACGCTCAGATACTGGCTGGTACAAGAGGGTCCTGAGATCCCTCAATGTCCAGGTGTCTACGGGGATTCCCTACTCTCACACGAGCAACCCCCTATGTGAGCGACAGATTCGTGTCCTGAAGGAGAACGTCAGGATATGGTGCAAAACTGAACGCACCAGAGACTGGGTGAGACTACTCCCCGTCATATCCTTGATGATGAACTCCCAAGAGAGTTCTGCTACTGGCTACTCGCCCCATGAGCTATTCCTAGGGCGCCCGGCATGGTTCCTACATGCCCCCTATCCAGAGGACACCCATTCTTCTGTGGGTGAATGGGTCCAAGAGCAACAAGCGAAGGTGGACAAGGCCAAGGCTATGCTCCAGAGAGTGAGGGAGCGTCAGTGGAACAAGAAGAACAAGCACCGAGTACCGGCCACCTACCAAGAGGGGGACTGGGTGCTGGTGCACCACAGTCGACTACCCGCCTGGCCACGCTCTACCAGCGATGACCCATACTTCGGGCCGTACAAGATTCTATCTGTGGATGGTCACCGTATCACTGTGCGGTGTTCTCCCCGACTAGGGGGGACCCTGGTGTGCGCTGCTCAACACCTGAAGCGCTACCATGATCCTGAAGACCTCTGTGGGGAGGAGTGGGAGCTGAACGACGAGGAAATCGCCGCTCTGGACCTACAAGGGGCTGCCAGCCCTATGGAAGTTGAAGGTGAACTCCCCGACATGAACGCCGAGGAGATGGCTAAGGAGGGCTTCTACCTGGTGAAGTCTGTCCTACGCCACCGCTATCGCCAGGGTTGGCGCTTCCTCACCCTCTGGGAAGGGTTTGGAGTCGAAGAGGCCACCTGGGAGCCCTTCTCTGCATTTGGTCTACCTGAGGGACGCCTAAACTCAGTTCTGGTTGACTACTTGTCCCAGAACAACCTTGGTGAGTTGCTGAGGCTCGCTGAGATGCTTGCCTCCAAGACTAAAGCTAGGGACTGAACCTTACCCTTACCTGCCAAAGCGTATGTGTGAGTGTGCTATTCCTAAGGTCCTGAGAGCAAGCCGCAGAAGTGGTGTCCTAATTATACCCAAGTCTGCGCCCTTGCTAAACCTGGAGGGTTGGCTTATTGATGCCACGGGGTACGCCCCGGGTCTCCCCTCCCCTATGCGCCCAATTTCTGTGCTGGCGCAAAACCTTGGGGGAATACCCAGCGTGCTAATCCAGGTATTGTTTTCCCTACCTATCTGTCTACTACAGGGAGGGGTGGCCAAAAGCTATGAAGGCATGAAAACGCCGTTTTGCTATGTCGCCAAAACACTGACCTAACCACTGCCACAGCCCACCAACCCTGCTAAAATTGCAGGAAACGGGTGGGACAGTGACACACACACTACAGGTCCTACACACCCTACAGTGGCACCATCCTGGTGGGCGAGCACTGGGGCAACTGGCTCAAGCCCCCACTCAGGACTACCACTCCTACACGCACACTCTACTGGGCGTTGCGAAGGCAAAGGTGTCGTGGGTCCTAGCGACCCTCCTGTGAAATGACAAGAGAACACAGCGCTGCTAAGCAACTGTGGCCTAACAGGGGACGCCACAACGCGTTTCCCCTGCTAGGGCTTGGAGGGAAGGAGTGCTCTCGCGTGCAAGGCGCAGATGTCGATGAAGTCGGACTCCCTGCTCTGCCACAGGCGGAGGCGGAGTTACTTGTTTGTGTGATCTGCGCCCTTGTTTAGCAGGGCATAAAAAAAGGCTGCTGCACCAATCACCCTACCTGCCCACCTGTAAAACAAAGGGAAATGAAAGGGCGTTTGCGGCAGGGGAACCAAGCCACACTCCAGGTATTATACCCTTCTCAGTGTGACCTATAATACGCTGTCCGCAAACACGCTGGAGGACCAGCTACCCTTGTCAAGCAAGCAAGCGTTAAGGGACTCCTCAGGTTCTCTTAAAGAACGTACCAAGGAGCCCCTGGGTAGCCTAAACAAGGTTTACCGTGCGCACTTCGCGTGGCCTACCCTTTAATGCGTGTGTGAATGCGCGAGCATGCACTTGTGTCGTGGGCACACCTGCCCATCTTACGCCAATCACGAACTCCACCAGGGGGTGGCCCCGCCTGGGCTTACCCACCTTACCTACCGCTGGAGAGAGAGAGCAAGTGAGGGGCGCACGCGAAGAACGGTGCTATGCACTTGTGTGTATGTCTAATTACCCTGATCTGACCGCTAATCATCTGCAATCTTTCTAATCAATCCCTCTATCGCGTTCTATCTTTGTTAGCGCTGCTACAAGGCTCGTTCACGGAGACACGAGACGAGCAATGTGTATGCGGCATACGAGACGAGCATACCTGTAGTTTATACCTGATTCATTGAAGTCTTTTTCGTTGGTTTTCGAATTCTTGAATTTTTGAAGCCTCTATTAGTGTGGGTGGAATCTGTATGTTTATTTATTAATGTGTGTCTCGTCATTTTCAAGACTACGTGAGACATACGTTTATAATTCCATTATTTCTCCATTTTCCGGCGCTTCGCTAGGAGCCGCTCCTGCGCGCCGCCATTTTATGCGTATGAATTTCTGGATTTAAAAAATCCAGAGATGACTATAATTTTTATAAAAATGTGCTTCTGATGCACAATTGGATTCTGCTCAGGTGTGTCGTTTCAGAAAAATTCTACGCCGTCGTTTGACGGATTTTGGTGTCGTCGCTTCGTTTTTGCGTGGATTCGTCCATAATTCTCCCATTCCTGCCTCTGCAGATACCCACGCGCAGCCTCGCTGAGTAGGCCGTGTTCGGGCCGAAACGCAGGTACCTGGAGAGACTGAGCAGAACGGAGACCCCACCAAGGGGCAATTTTAATTTTCTTTCGACTCCCTTCGCCCTAAGACAGGTCACAGGTCGCCAGCAGGTTTACGAGAACCCATGCGAGTGTGTATATTGTGTCTTGCGTTTGGGTTGTGTCGACGCTGCGTCTTGGAGGGAGGGATGCATATGCACATGTTTTGGCATGCTCCCATACTAACCCAACCAAGCCACAGGAGCCCCGGCAGCGCCATGAGCGCTGAGTCTTCTGTAGGACATGTTACATACAGAGCAGCAAACGAGCGCCAGCCATGGTGAGCGCTCATTTTTCAGTGTGAGGGAAACTGTAGGTATTTTAAAGTAGATGTGGAAACCAAGGAAAGGCCAAGAAAAATTCCCTTTTTCCTAAAATGCGACAGTGGTGGCCACCACAGCACAAGGGGGGAGTAAGAAAAAGTGCTTTTCCAATGCTTTGAGGCATACTCTAGTTGTATTACAGATGCACTGAGCATCCATGCATTTTTATCTTAGTATTGGTCCAACCAAAAGTGGTGATAACACATTTTGACCTATGGAACCAAACACCCAATCAGGATATGGAGTGGACCCCTTAATCCCCTTTCATTGTGAAGCTATTCATCTTTTCCTGAGTTGACTGAGCACTGACATACCTGAAGTAGATCCTATGAATTTATCTATGTTTTTCCATGAATTCTTAGCTATCCTAGTGGTATGCACCCTAGGGGGCTGGGCACCTCTTTTTGAGAGGTCCTGGGTTCAATTCCTGGTCAGCCTAGCTAAGTAGGAAGATCCCATGTGACATGGCAGTGACCTCATCGCCACATACCATGCCACCTTAGCACATATGGGACCCAAAATAAAGAGAGCACATCTCCTAAGATGGCACTATGGAGAGAGAGTGACCCTGAGGCAGCTTTCTAACTCTTTTCCAAAAACATTTCAGCTATCTTTGTGAATATGCATTCATTTGTGACCTGAGTTGCAGTTTCTGTGAATATCCAATCATCTTTCACTGTTTACACTGCAGCCCTTCATGCTTTGATCCTGATCTTCTCCTCTTTGCACACTTCTGGCTTGGGTTATCCTGGATTGACTCTATTTCTGCAAAACAAAGGTTTTCATCTTCCAAAACAAGCAGCAGGAAACCCTACACCTACAGCAAGCAGCAGGAGAAGCAAAAACACAGTGCTGAAAACACTATAAACTTTTCTCGAAGACCAGGCGCCCTGAGGGACGCAGGTCTCAGGAGGCGAAGGCAATCGCCAGCTCCAAGATTGTGGTGAACTTGGCTGAGTTCACAGGCAAGGATCTCAGCGAGTTCGCTGAGAACTTTGGCCGGTTCCTCTGAATGACCGGCCAAACCCGTGCTAGTGGGCGAGTCAAGTGTGATCTGCTCCTGCAATGCTGCAAGATCAAGTACCTGGAGAAGCAGGTCAAGCAGATCGTGACGAAGTCCGCCACCTTTGCCGACGTGTTGGTTGCCTTAGAGAGGCAGTACCCTACCTACGAAACCGACCTCTCCATCAGGGCCGAGATCCAGAACCTGGCCGTGCTGCCCAACAACCCGAAACCTGCCCGGGTCTCCGAGCTACAGTTGGACCCCGACCACTGGGCGGGACGGCTGACGCCCGGTTCCTACAGCAGTGACAGATCTGCTCTTCTGGTTGGTGGCTAAGCTCCCTCCGGAGCTGTGGGACGAGTGACGGTCAACGGCGGAACGCAAGGCTAGAGCCCCCAACTACGAGGATTTGTCTGTGCTACTCTTGGAGCTGGCGCTGGAGAAAGAAAGCGACCAGCACCTGAACGCCTACCGTCCTGAAGGAGGAGGCTCTGGAAGCCATGGCAAGGGGTACCAAGGACCCAGAGCTGGACAGGGCACTACCCCTAAGCACGCCCGTATCATGGACAATGTCAAGGAGCTCTTCTGGTGTGATGCCAGAGATGAGCATGGTCACTTGTAGCACGCCCCCGACTGCGAGCAGCGAGGCTGCTTCGTAGTTCAAGGGAAGAAGCAGGAGACCAACAGCGGCTCCAAGGCTAAGATGCCGGATCACTACAGGTGTACTATCACCTGTGCCTTCTGTGGGAAGAGGAACCACTACGAGGATGAGTGCTACCACAAGCAGCGCCTGTCGGCGAAGCTGAAGGGCGAGGATCTTGGCAAAGGCTCTGGCAAGGGCCGTGGCAAGGGCAACGGCAACGACCCCGGCAAGGGCAAGTCGGAAGGACGTGGAAAAGGACAAGACAAGTACCAAGGTGGCCGAGGAGGAGGCGCTAACCGCCAGCCAGACAAGGACAACAAGAACCCGGACAAGAACGGAGGCAACCCCAACCCTAATCTTGGGGGGAACTCCGAGCCCTCTGGAGGGCAGTCTGGTCCTACCACACGCTCGTAGACACAGGCCCAGCGAGAGCAAGGGGCCAAGCGCGAGCATGAAGGTGGTGAGGATGGCAACGCCAAGAAGAGAAGCCGTTTCATGAGGATGGCCCGCAAATTGCGGAACAAGGGGTTCGAGGTGACTTGTCCCACGGAGTTCGGACGGGGACGCTCCGTTGGGGCCTTGGACCTGGTGTTCTGGGTACGTATCAGACTAGGGGGACGTGAATACCTGGGTGTACCGCATACTGGAGCCACCATATCTATAGTGGCCAAGAAAATTTTACCTTGTGGAAGCCTGAAGAACACCATGACCACCGCGGCTATACGAATGGGGAACGGACATGTGGTGCAAAGCTGCGGGGACTGTGAAGTGGAGGTAACAATGGGCTCCCGAACTATCGCCCATCGGTTCTATGTGATGGACACTGAGGCCTTCGACTTTGTATTGGGGACTGACCTCTTCGTGTAGCACTCACAGATACAATCCCTGACGCTGCAAGCGCCCTACCTCCTCTACGTGGACTACGGCAATGGCAGAGAGTCCGTTCCACTAGAGCAGTCGGAGTATACCTCGAGCTACCTGAGGGTATCGAAGGAGGAGCCCTCGAGCATGATGGCGGCCTCCAAAACTGAGGACTATCTACTAATGGGGGAAGTCCTAGACCAAGGTCTGAAGGAGTTGGGTTACTCCAGAGAAGACCTGAGCGTGGAGTTGTTCGCCAGCGACAAGCAACATGTCTTGGACCTTTACTGCAGCAAGGGAAAAACTGCAGCTACAAATTTTACTGGCCCTCTTTCGGGATGGCCTACGGGAACCCCAGGTTCAGTGAACTGTGGAAGGTCTTGACCAAGGTGGCCCTGGAACATTCCCGTAAGGTCCTGTGTTCCCCCGATTGGGGAGCCCATGGGGGCAACGAGTACTGGCGAACCCTTCTGGACAGGCTGACTATCAGCTGTGTTCGGTTACGTGATGAGGCCATCTACGTGCCTCTGGGGCGGAAGATGCCCATCGGGAAACCCGCATGGGGAAGTATGGTCAGCGTGGTGGACGGAGGTCTTACCTCCATCCCCTAGGAGGACCTGGACTCGACTTTGGTCCAGGCTATACAACGAGAAAGCGACGGACTTACCCTGGGCGACTTGTAAGATCGACTACGACCTCAAGATGCTATTGAGACTATACCCGGGGGAGATGAATACATCGTGACTAACACCAATTCCCCCAACTCTCCCTGCCATGTACCTGTTCCTGATGGAGTCTCCGAGTGTGGACTATCCGAGCTCCCCAGCTCTATCCACTCAGATGACGAAACTGAGCATGACGCCTTCTTCGTGCAGACATGCGTGGAGGAAGTAGAGAAAGCCGAGTACGTCGCCCTACTGAAACCCCTACTCTCCATGAGGGTGGAAGACCCCGTGGACGAAGAGCTGGACCCCCGATCCAGGGAGTACCTGGACTCCAAGAGGAGGTTGGTGGCGAAAAAGCTATGCTACGCTAGGCCTGCCCGCAGCTCATGGCCACTGAAGCAAGGATGTATGGGAGAGCTATACCAATTGAAGGAGGACCTCGAACAGAAGATCAGCACCTGGCAAAGGGAGGTAGATCTTAAGCTCATGAAGAGCGTGTGGGGTCCCCATGTGAGGACCCCAGAGGAGGACGACCTCTCGGAGGAATGTGTATGTGAACCCCCTCGAGCGTGCCTATGTTGCCATCGTCCACCGGAGATGGTTGAATGAGACCTACTATACGCCTACCAAGGGTTGAAGGACACTACCAAGGGCGAAGATTCGGTGGAGGATCACCTCCCGGCTTCTATTACCCAGGGGGCAAGCAACTTACACTCTGACGAGGACAAGGAGGACAAGATCAAGCTATTGGACCCGCGAGTGCAGAAGCTTATAAGGACCTATCTGGAGGTGTTCGGGGAACTACCACCCCCAGCCTCATGTGACAAGCTGGTACCACTCAGGGTCCATTCCTAATATGGAGTCTACCCTTTAGAAGATAGCCTCCTGTCGCTACAAGACCAAGATGGACAAGAGGAACGGATTCTGCCAGTTGGACCTGACACCCAACGCTCAGGAGCTACTAGCCTTCATCGCCCCTCAGGGGAGGGTGTTAAAGTGGAAGGTCATGACCTTTGGCGTGGCCAACGCACCCGCTCTATTCCAAGATCTGATGAACAAGATCTTGTCCATCCTACGGCGAGGACCCAAGGTGCAAGAACTCATATCCCGTGGGGCCCAGATAGAGGCGCACATAGACGATGTATGCCTCGGGACCAATACCCAGGAGGATCACCTAATCCTCTTGGGTGAGTTCTTTGCGGTCTGCCAGGAGAACCACACACGACTCAAGCTGGAGAAGTGTGAGCTCATGCAGGAGACCATGCAGTACCTGGGATTTGACGTTGGCTACGGGTGGTGGACCCCAGCGGCCTCTAAGGCCAAACCCCTGATGGACGCTAAGGTACGACATGAAGACCCCAAGAAAGGACTCCATGATGTACGCAGTTTCATTGGGGCCTGCAACTTCTACCGCCGCCATATCAAAAACGTCATCTACACCAGCGCCATTCTGACGGACCTGATCAAGAAGAGTACTACTTGGCGCTGGGGCCCACAAGAGCAACAAGCGTTTGACGAGCTCAAAGACAAGGTGGCCAACGCTAAGTGCTTGGGCGTGCCTAGGGCACAAGGTGATATTATCCTGGTGACCGACGCCAGCAATGTGGGTGGTGGTGGAACGTTGTTCCAATGGCAAGCACTAGAGAAGGAGGAGTTCGACTCGGCCATTTCCCAATGGGGGACGGAAGGTCTCAACCGAGATGGAACTCTCAAGCACAGCTACCCTGACGACAAGTGGGTCCTAGTACCCCTGGGCCACTGGAACTGGAAATCGAACCAAGCCAGGGGGAACTACTCCACCTATGAGCAGGAATTGCTCGCGGGTATGCTGGTGCTATCCTCTCAGGCACGACTGTTGGGGAGTAAGCCTGTGGTCTGGCTGTGCGACCAAGAGCCCGTCCGCACTTTCCAGAAGGGTCCCCCACCTGAGAAGGCCAACCTACGGCGCTGGTGGACCTACCTCAGCCAACTACGGCTGACGGTACACCATATCCAGGGAGTGAAGAACGAGTGTGCCGACTACATCAGCCGCAACAACTTCGACGCCCTGATTGGTGCCCGGTCTGAAGCGCTGGCTAAGGAGGCGTTCAGCCGTATGGACGTGCACTTGGACCTCAACATGACTATGATACGCCCCCTAGATGGACTCCAACAAGCGGAATACCTGAAGGAGTTTGGGGATATCTACAAGCGCCTGGAGAAACGCCTTGAACCCCTCCTGGTCAACCAAGAGCAGTGGAAGACGGACAAGAGCTACCTCTGGCACCAGGACCGCATCGTGGTACCCAGTGACAGAGTCCCAGCGCTGCTGAAGTGGACACATGAGTCGAGCGGTCATGTGGGTGCTGACCGTACCCTGAGGCTCTTCAAGCAGTGGTTCCACACTACGTGGACTGATGACCAACTGCGGAAGACCCTCCAGCCTATCGTGGACAAGTGCCCGTGTAGGTCCTGCAGACCTGGGGATATCAGGGACAGAGGTCTCTACTCGACCCTGCCCATCCCCCACTGTGCTAACAGTGTTCTCTACGTGGACTACACGGAGATGCCAAAATTTGGGTGCTATGACTTCGCCCTCGTGGTGACCTGTGGGTTGACCAGGTTTACCAGGGTGTTCCCATGTACCAAGCACATTACCGGAGAAGAAACTATCAAGATACTCCTGGAGGAGTGGTTTTGTGTCAATGGGGCGCCCAAGGAGATCAACACCGATGAGGACGTACGAGTACGCTCAGATACCGGTTGGTACAAGAGGGTCCTGAGATCTCTCAATGTTCGGGTGTCCACGGGGATCCCCTACTCTCACACGAGCAACCCCCTATGTGAGCGACAGATTCGTGTCCTCAAGGAGAATGTAAGGATATGGTGCAAAACGGAACGCACCAGAGACTGGGTGAGAGTACTCCCCGTCATATCCTTGATGATGAACTCCCAAGAGAGTTCAGCGACTGGCTACTCGCCCCATGAACTATTCCTAGGGCGGCCGGCGTGGTTCCTACATGCTCCCTATCCAGAGGATACCCATTCTTCTGTGGTAGAGTGGGTCCAGGAGCAACAAGCGAAGGTGGACAAGGCCAAGGCTATGCTCCAGAGAGTGAGGGAGCGTCAGTGGAACAAGAAGAACAAGCACCGAGTGCCTGCCACCTACCAAGAGGGGGACTTGGTGCTGGTGCACCAAAGCCGACTACCCGCCTGGCCACGCTCTACCAGCGATGACCCCTACTTCGGGCCCTACAAGATTCTATCCGTGGATGGTCACCGTATCACTGTGCGGTGTTCTCCCCGTCTAGGGGGGACCCTGGTGTGCGCTGCTCAACACCTGAAGCGCTACTATGATCCTGAAGACCTATGTGGGAGGGAGTGGGAGCTGAACGATGAGGAGATCGCCGCCCTAGACCTGCAAGGGGCTGCCAGCCCTATGGAAGTTGAAGGGGACCTCCCCAACATGAACGCCGAGGAGATGGCTAAGGAGGGCTTCTACCTGGTGAAGTCTGTCCTACGCCACCGCTATCGCCAGGGTTGGCGCTTCGTCACCCTAAAGAAGGTCCCTACCAGGACCGGCCCCTGCTGTGCCCCTTGCGCCTGTCACCCCTGCTGACTTGCTCCTGATCAACGATTGCATTTCTCAAAATCCTCAAAGCCCAGGGTCCAAAATCCAAAAATATAGAAAATGTAATCCTCCTTCAACCCTGAACAGCAACCAGATCTCACAAATACAGCAATAGCCCAATTCACAATCCAATCCAAATCCAGACTGCGGGCTTCCGTTCAGCACACCGATCGTCTCTCGGTGGCGGGCATGTACAAGATTTGCACCAAGAAGGAAAGCCCTGAAATTGGCATATGAACACAAATAAAGCAAAGTTGGGGAAAGAGGTAAACATACACATTCACAGCCATAAACCCCTCATTCCCTGGACTCAAGACCTTCCCTTGACTCACCAACATATTGCCCTGAACCAGGTCAAATGAGATGGCTGAATGGCATGTGTCACAAGTCGCTACACAAACCCCAAAAATGTGTTCACTCCCAAGCTTCTAAATCCTAGCCCAATAGGGGAGGTGGCGTGTCATGGCCTAGAGTGGCACTCAGGACCATGCCCTACCCTGACATAATCTTGGTTGGACTTGGAGTTGAATGGGCTTAGAGATATGCCCCATGAGTTTGAACTCATAACATGCCAAAAAACTGCCAATTCACACCATATTGGCCATATATCAAATATATGCTCAAAATTGAAGTTACCAATTATCGGAAGGCTCAAAGCATGCATGGAATCAAAGTCTGGTATTCATGGAGGATAGAGACCAAAGGTCAATGCCCATGTACATCCCCACTTTACCCTCGAAACTCCTTCAGATATGGGCGCCACGCACTGCCCAAGTCAGCCCATGATCTTGAGACCAATTCTTGTAATCCTTCGTGCGCCAAGCCAAATGGAGTACGCGATCCAGCATATGGTGGTGTTCAACTCCAAAGCATATGCCAACATATGAACAACATACCATGGTTCGACTCCCCATAGGCTTCTTGCTGTTTGCCGACCAGGTAAGTACACAAAACGCAAAGATGAGCAAAAATTGAGGTCAAAAACATGAAAATATGTCCAAATACAAAGTTGTCATGATAGTATATCTCTATGCTCACCCATGATATCCGCGCATGGTTCAATATACAAATGATTGGAACCATTTGCGAACAATTCCCCCACTTGGATCCCCAATCGGGCGCATGGAGATACCTTCGCCACTCATATCTACATGCCCCATGAAAATGGGAGTGCACTCATGGATCTCTTTGCCAAACATACCATGAGCAATACATACGCGGTAGACTTAGTCTAGCGCTTTGAATTCCACAATTAGGACATGGGCAAGGCCCTTGTCACGTATGGCTCCCCATCTCTTCGGCCACACGAAGATATATAACATGGGCGTGAGCATATCGAAGCACATACCATGCATATAACACATACCCTCAAAAGGTGGCTCCCACCATGGTATGCCATGCCCCTCCATGGACATAACTTCACGTTAAAAATACGTGGGAACCTAAGGAGAGTATCTATGCAACCCCAACACTCATGCGGTACACTCCAAAGTCGCATTAAAATATTCGGTTGCACGGTCCAAGAGTTATATATCACTTTATACCCTCTTGACCATTATCCCTTGCTATACCGGGCATGTATACACACCAAAGGCGTTTGATGCTTCCTAAATTAGGTTGAGACCAAGGCGGTTCCAACCAACTTCTCGATATTGATATTCCTCGCCGTGAGCCGGAGATATGATTCTTCAAAGTGATCTCACGAATCACTTTTGTTTCGACTATATCTCCAAGAAAAATGAGGGATATAACAAAAAGAAGGTTGATTCGTGATCGGGGAAAAATGTACGACCACTCGAGATTCATCATATCAAGTGCGGCGATGTCGAGGTCGAAAATCCGATTCTGAAAGTCTGAAAAAATCGGATTAACTTTGCGAGTGTATAATAGGAAAATTGCGGAAGCAACGAACCCTTTACTGATGAAATCTGACCCTTCATCGGAGTTTCCGCCAAAATATCTGTAAATAACAGTTAACCATTCGGTTACCGCAAAATCGCGAGCCAACTGACAGTCGCCGATACATTGACTATCAGAACGGAAGGCTGAAAAATTACGGAAACATTATGATAAAAAAACCCTGTTGATTCCTGATATTCTGATATATAAATCTCAGCTGGCGGCGCTTCGGTACTGAATATGGCCGCTCATAGCCGGAATGGCCAAACCTATCACACTATCACATCGGGTTAGTTCAGGTGGATGGGAGAGTATGAAATCAGCCAATGGCGGCTTGCCGGCACATAGATACTCACCCCAAGTGACCCAAAGATGGCCATGGGGGTCCGAACCGGCTTCACCCCCCTTCTCAGAGCAATGTTAACGCTCGGAAGTCATTGAAGAGAGGACGGGAGGACCCCAATGGGCTCCAACCCCCCCGCCCCATGTCCCAAGGACACATGGAGGCCCCAGACACGTCGTAGGCGTCCCCCACGCCCGAAGGGAGGGATGAGGACACTGAAAATCGGTGCCCTACGCCATATCCGGTCTCCTCTTGATCTACAACATGGACCAAGGGGATCAAAGATAGAGAAACGTCGTCGGTCGACCTAAATAATTATACCACAATGAAATATATATGTGGAGATCGAGTGAAGGGGGTAGATGGCCAATCAAGGCCCAAAAATCCCCGGATGAACGCCCTCACCCGTCTCCCAAGCACAGAAACAAACAAAAATGCCAAGGGGTATCCATTAAGGTGCTACAGCAGCAACCAAATGGACCAACACGTCCTTGACATCCAAAGAAATGTTCTTTTTCTTCAGGTAGTCCATCCAGACCGTGGTGTACCTCGGCACAAAGCTGCTCGGAGGCTCCCACGAGTCCCTGGATGCGGCGAATCCCTTCCAACGGACTTTATAAAGCCTCCCCCCAGGCGTCCCCGGGTCCGGCTTGTCCGCCAGGATTCTCTCGGCGGTGAAGTCGTCGTCCTCACCCTCGTCGTCCGAGTCCACATCGCCGGCCGTGAACTCGAAGGTGACGGGACGTCCGCTGGGGTCTGGTGCTCGGGGACGAAGCTGCGTATGGTCGCGGTCAAGGATCTTGTTATCCCCCACACGAACCGCATACACATCCTGCCCGACCTTCCGCACGATTACCCCCGGCACATACCAGGATGCCTGCCGATGCCTGGACAGGACATTCTTGTGGTGCCGCTCCACCCACACGGTTTCTTGGAGAGCATACTTCTGGACCTTTCCCTGCTTGAAGTACTTGGCCCTCTTGTCATGCCCGTCCTGAAGTGCCTTGCACACCTTGGCCGCCGTGTCGTCCGCCTCAGCCATCATCGCGTTCGCATCCCGGGCCACTTTGCCATGGTTCAACCACGGGAGAGTGCGTGACACTCGATGCCGTAGGAACAGGATACGATGGGGCGATAGTCCAGTGGGTCCCGGAAGGTCGTGGTGCGCTTGGAGTACTCTCCACAGCGAATTATACCAATTCCGGCCCGGTTCGTTGATGTGCAGCTGGCCGAACTTCTCGAACATCTGCCGGCCGGCCACCTCAGCCCGGCCATTCGACCGACTGTGGTACGCCACGGTCTTCGCATGTCGAATGCCCATGTGCTTGCACATCGTCTTGAACCACGTCCCCACAAATTGACTGCCTCGATCGCTGCAGATGACAGCTGGGACATCAAAAATCGTCAGCCAATGCCTGATCATGGCATTAGCGACGGTCATGGCCTGCAGCCCCACTCCATGCTTGTCCTTCTTGTCCTTCTTCTTGGACTTCTTGCCAGGGACCGCCACGATATACCGACTGTGCCTATCCACCGCCAGGATGACACAGTCGTAGGTCTCTCCTTCCACAGTGACCTCCGGCATGGCGAATACATCCATGGCCAACGCCCAGCTCATGCACCCTGGCCGAGACAAGATGCAGCAGGACCTGGAGTGGCGCTTCAAGTTCCCTCCGGGGTACTATGCCATCCTGGATAGGTACTGCAGCGACTGTGCCGTGTGTCGGGCCACAAAGAGCCCCAACCACTCCACAGCGGGCAACCCGGTGTATACGGCTATACCGGAGGCCCCTATGCGGTCCGTGTGTGCCAATGGTCAATGAGCTCCTCCACTCGGTTCTCGGGCACCAGCAGCTTGTCCTTGAGGAACAACTTGTCCCCATCTTCGGTCAAGCCCTCGGGCCATTCGTCGTCCGACGGAGCGCTCACGGCATTGCAGTACTTACTCCAGTGCTCGGATGCCGCATAGTCATCCGACCAGTCCTCTGTGAGCACCGACCTGACTAGCTCTACAGGGGCCACCATCCACTGCTCGAGGGTTTCCTCTCGAATAGCTTGGACTCGGGCGCCCCGGAACTTGGACAGGTCCGTACGGTTTGCCATCACCACAAAGCACTTGACCCCCTCTTGCTCCATGGCCTTTTCCATCTCGATGATGCGCTTGGCCTCCTCGGTCTCCTCGGCGTCTCCATGGCTGGATATGTCCATCCACGCCTTGCCCGCGGGGTAGGCCCAGCGACTGAGGCAATCTGCCACAGTGTTGTCCTTCCCCGGGACATATACGACGCTGAGGTCGAACTTGGCGAACGTCTCATGCCATCGGGCCCTTCTTGCCGCCGGTTCCCGAGGGGGTGTCGACGTGCTCCTTGTGCCAGCTCTGCAAGGACTGATGGTCTGTACAAACCACCACCGGTTGCAATCCGATTTCGCCAGACCAGTTCCTGAGCGCACAGACAATGGCATACGCCTCCTTCTCCCTCGCGGTCCATGTTCGACGTTGGCCCTCGGCCAGGATCCGACTCCAGAACGCCACGGGTACGTGCGACCTGTCGTCCCGGATCTGCTCGAGGACTGCCCCTACAGCATAGTCTGAGGCGTCCGTCCGTAGCACGAATCCCTTGTCCGGGTCCACCAGGAATAGCCCCAACTGCCCCGGGAGTCGCTCCTTCAGGCGGTTGAACGCATCTTCGGCCTCAGGGATCCAGGCAAGCTTCTTCTTGCTCCCCTTCCGGCCGTCGAACTTGCCGGACTGGCAGCATCTTGTGCAGCGGCCCCGAGAGTTCTGGATACATCCGGACATAGCCCGAATAGTAATTGCAGAACCCCATGAAGGACCGGAGTTCGCTGTTGGTCTGGGGCTTCTCCCAGTGGTGCAGGAACGCCAGCTTCCCAGGCATGGGACGGCGTTGCCCGTGACCAACCACGTGACCCGCGAACTCCACTTCCTTCACGAAGAGTGAGGCTTTGGTCGGCTTGCACACCATGTTGTGCTTGTCCAACTCGCTGAGCACTCGGCGCAGATCCTTCTCATGCGCGTCGATGAGCTCGTCCTCAGTCATGTTCTCCGTGCCGGACCCGATGATGATGTCATCCACGAAGGGATCGGCACAGTCCCGGACAGGACCGAGTAGGTCCTCCATCATGCGCTGGAAAGCGGCGTTGCCATTCTTGGCGCCCATAGGCACCACCTTCCACTGCATGGGCCCCAGCGGCGTCGACATCGCTGTGCAGGGCCTGGAGTCCGGGTGTAGCGGCATCTGGTGATAACCGTGTTTCAGGTCCAACACCGTGAAGATCCGCTTTTTCTGTTGTTTTTGGAGGATGGAGTCGATCAGGGGAAGCGAGTACGAGTCGTGCTTGGTTTGCTCGTTCAAACCCCTGTAATCCACCACCAACCTCCACTCGCCCTTCTCCTTCTTGGGCACGATGAAGGCTGGGCTGGCCCACTCACTGTCGGAGGGTTCGATCCATCCCCGCTCAATGAACTCGGCCAACAGCTTCTTCATGGCCTCGGCCCGATCGCCCTGAAGTTGGTACTCCCGATGACGATAGATCTTCGGGTTTCGGCTTCAGCTTGATCTTCGCTCTACCAAACCTCCCACGATCTGGAGGGTTCTTGTTGGCAACGCCACTGAATAGCCGCGGATAGGCATTGATCAGCCTCTCCTTCAGCTCGGCGACCTTTGGGTTCTCCTGGGCCTCTTCAGCCGCTTGCTTCGGTATAGATACAACCGACCGCACTGCGGTATAGGCCTCTTCTGGGTCCGATTCCGACTTCTCCTCGTCCGATATGCGGTCTTCATCGTCGTGGGGAGCTCTTCCCACCGATAATCTTCGGAAATTTGTGGCCTCGGGCTGGTGACTGTCGCTATCGGCACCCATTCTTGGAAAATCCCATGTTGGTGGGTCTGACCCAACCGGACCATCGTATTGGTCCGCGATGTGATCCATGACCCTCGCCACGAACTCGTCCTTCTCGTACTTGCCGGTGACCAACATCTTGTCATCCCACCAATGCGGAGATGTGACCATGGCCCGCCTCTTCTTGGCTGCCACACGGTCGTGCATCCCCATCCGCATGTAGTTGACGACGTCGTCGATCTCGGCGTGGGACAGGACGTCAATGCCATCAATAGGCTGATCCGTCCCCTCCTTGGGCTCAAACATGACCTTCATGGGCACCGCCTCCACCCTACGGATGAATGCTTCATCACCCGTGGGCTGGGCTTGCGCCCCATCCACCAGGAAAGCCTTGGTACCCCACGCTTGACCCGGGGAGGGCATTGATACACCCTTGGTGTCGATGAACAACTCCTCCTCTGGCCCGAATGACATCTCGTTCAGGGTGATGGAGTCCAGCGTCGACTTGAGACCCTCCAGCGGACATGGGGTGGATCCTATGCCGGTTATGACCAGGATCCCCTTCGCCCTATCCGCGATGATCTTCTCCATCGTACGTCTGGTATTGTCCAGGGAGCCATGCCAATACATGGGTCCCCACTCCTTCAAACCCCAATGCCGGTGCCAGGCTGAGTCTCCTCGATGCCAGTGCCGCCTACACTTCCTCAGAAGTGGGGCATCCCGGGAAGCAAAGACGTCCGTCTCGGGCGCTTCGGCTCCCAGCGTCTGGATCATCCTCGCATACACCTGCGGCGCCATTCCATACTCCGTGAGCTGAACTCCGCGGTCTCCTCTGGACTTGGCACCCACAGCTTGCACCGCTTGGACGATTCGATCCTCCTCCTCAGCATTCCATTGGGATTATCCGCAAGCATAGTCCGTGGACAGCCATGTGAGGCATTCATCATCCTCCCGGACCAGCGTTGCACGATGGGGAAGGGCTCCAATGGCATTTGCCACCATGAAGTCATACCCCATGATCATATCCCAATCTGTAATGTCGGCCACATAGAAGTTCCCGGATAGAGTGCTTCTCTTCGCCAAATCAGGGCGGTTCAAGCGCTCATGCTCCCAGAATTCCATACTGATAGTGGCCTCATGGGTGCCACCACCCATAATCTCTCCGTTGGCGACCTTCAGGCGGACCGGTCTCCGGCTTGGCTGCAGGAATTCCTCCTTGAACAACCCTCTCCGGACCAGGCTCACCTGGGCACCCGTATCCACCAACACATCCACCACCTTCTCCTCTCGTCCGCACCGTACTCGCACTTTCAAGTGCAACTGCCGCTCGTCGCCATGGGGTGTATGGACGACTCTCACGGCATGCAACTCTAGCACGTCCGGGTGCATCAGGACTTGAAGGGTATGGTCACGGATGGTGTAGATCCTGGGTTGGTCCTGCCCGTCCACGGGGCGCTCCTTCCTTCTTGCCATGTCCCATACCCACATGTACCTCCCTTGGCAGGGCGCTCCAGGGGTTGGGAGTGGCGAAACTCAGTGGTTTTGGCTCTTCTGGAGCCTTCTTTGGCACCCGATGTGCCTTTGCTCTCTCTGGGATTCCACTGATTTTCGGAGGAGAGACCTCCGAGGTCCCACTCCCGTGGGGGCTCCTCTAGACTTGGCTTCCCGCAGCCCCTTCCGGCTGCGATCCGCCAGGACTTTGTCCACCACGTTGCTGGGCTTTGAGTTCCTCCAACGTCCTCAACATGTCCTCAGCAACCTCCTCGATCGACCTCACTCGTCGGTCTTGGCCAGGTCCACCACCATAGCCTCTTCCTCCGCCTTTTCCTTGGCCTTTGCCTTGGCCTTTTCCCCCGTCTCCGCCCTTCGCCTTCCAATCGGAAATCTGCTGCTCCTTGGGCTTCTTCTCGGGGTGGGCGGCGAAGTAGGCCTTCTTGTCCACCTCATACACCTTGCACTGCCGGTGGTCGTGTGCATGGTTGTTTCCCTTGCCATAACAGACCCACCACCCGTCGTGCTGAGACCTGTACTCCCGGAACGAGAGCGGTGGGTTCCCGATCCTCCTTGGCTCTTTGCCCTTCTTGGGTCCCACCCGGCTCCATCTGGACCGATCCTGCCCATGGTCCCTCACGTTGTGCGCCACAAACGCGAAGAAATAGGCCTCCTCGTGATCCTCCCGGGACCAGTGGTCTTGGCCACTTCCACTACCATCCTCCGCAGAGTTGGCCGTGTCCTCCTGGATCTCCCGATGATGGCGGTCTTCTCGGTGTCCTCGATGTCCATGACCATGTCGATCCTGCACGTGGGCCTCGTTCTTCGCATTGAGCTTCAACTCCACCGTGATGTACTTCACGATCTCGTCCAGGCTCATGCGGGCGAAGATGACCTGCATCCTCAGCGGCTCCCCGCGCCTCCACTCCACGTTGTTGAGGCGCAGCAACCTTTGCCCCATGGAGTCTCCAAATACCTCCACGTACACGGCGTTCTTCAGTCCCAACATCCGGTTCGGCTCGCCCAGTTTCCTCCTGAAGAACTCCATGATACCCGCATGGGTATCCTCCGCCGCCATGATCCTCACCGCCACCCGCTTCTTGGCGCGCTTCTTCTCCTCGTCCTCCACTCGTCTCTTCCAGTTGCCGGGGAGGACGTCCTTCAGCAGGTGGCAGATCTCGCTGGCCTCGTTCCAGTCCTCCACCAGCTTGAGGCATCTTCGGTACTTCCGCAGATACCGATTCCACTCCCGGACCCGCAACTCACAGCGGTCCAGCGGCAGTGGGATGGACCACAGGTCCTCCACCTTCTGGTTCGGAGCGTCCACCCCCTCCTCATCCTCCAACCACTGGAGGCAGGCCTGCTCCGTACGGATCAGTCCTTCCCGGATCTGATCCCGCAGCTCCTCCTTCAGGTCCTGCGCCAGCCGGTGTGGGAATGTCCGGCATACCCACTTGTCCCGCGGCGCTCCCCGCATCTCGCCGACGACCTCCTCGGCGAATTGCTCCCAGTTCAGGATGAAGTCATCCAGGTTGGACGGGTACCCGTCGTAATAGGGGATTTTCATTCCCCTGAGGTCGTCAATCCTGATGGCGTCTCCGACGTCCCCAGCCACTACTCCACCGAGACGGAGTAAGAAAAAGTGCTTTTTCAATGCTTTGAGGCATACTCTAGTTGTATTAGAGATGCACTGAGCATCCATGCAATTCTATCTTAGTATTGGTCCGACCAAATGTGGTGATAACACATTTTCGCCTATGGAACCAAACACCCAATCAGGATATGGAGTGGACCCCTTAATCCCCTTTCAATGTGAGGCAAAGCATCTTTTCCTGAGTTGACTGAGAACTGACATAACCAAGGCACAGCCTATGAATTTATCTATGTTTTTCCATGAATTCTTAGCTATCCTAGTGGTATGCACCCTAGGGGGCTGGGCACCTCTTTTTGAGAGGTCCTGGGTTCAATTCCTGGTCAGCCTAGCTAAGTAGGAAGATCCCATGTGACATGGCAGTGACCTCATCGCCACATGCCCTGCCACCTCAGCACATATGGGACCCAAAACAAAGAGTGCACATCTCCTGAGATGGCACTATGGAGAGAGAGTGACCATGGGGCAGTTTTCCAACTCTTTTCCAAAAACATTTCAGCTATCTTTGTGAATATGCATTCCTAATTGACCTGAGTTGCAGTTTCTGTGAATATCCAATCATCTTTCACTGTTTACACTGCAGCCCTTCATGCTTTGATCCTGAAGTCTCTTCTCCTTGCACACCTTTGGCTTGGGTTATCCTGGATTGACTATATTTCAACAAACAAAAGCTTTTCATCTCCAAAAACAAGCAGCAGGAAACCCTACACCAACAGCAAGCAGCAGGAGAGACAAAAACACAGTGCTGAAACCACTACAAACCTTTCTGGTAGCAAGAGGCAGTCTGTCTCTGCGCACCGGCAGCAAACCCGTGCCGTACATCCAGTGCGCCGAGTACGGGCAAATATAAGCAGAAGAGTGACTGAAGATGGACACAAGGAAGGAGGACGCCGACGTGAAGACAGCGCCAGCGCCTGAGGCACCGGCAAGGCCAGCACCCGGCGCTGTACCTTCGGCGGAGCCCTTACATGGCCCAGTGGAAGCGACTGAGGACTCGCTGGATGGACTCCAGACGGCCTTTGGGGCCCTGTCCGTCGAAGAGGTGGTCTCTCATCCTGTGAAGAGGAAGAGAGAGAGCGAGAAGGATGCTGGAGACGAAGCAGACGAAGGAGAGGAGCAAGGGCAAGACCTGACGAATGTCCCTACCTTCGAAGGCGCACCAAGCGCTTCTGGACTCCACGCATCACCCTCTCCTTTAACCACCACACTCCCAGCCGCTGCAACATCCACTTCCACAACCAACCCGCCTATGGCAGAGGGCACAGGCTTTACTGGCATGCCTCCCTACCCCGCCTATGGTATGGGCCCACCTACCACTGCGCTCCATGAGGCAACTACTGCCAGTGAGCCGGTGGCTACCAGCTCTGCGCCGCGATGGTATGCGGCTGACTATCCCCATCCACTACCCGCTACTGGAACCTATGTGGATGTTCCTGGGTATGCACCTGGGTATGCACCTGGGTATGCAACTTTGAGTGGGTTGAGGAGAGGACCCGAGTCTCTTGGAGGCAGGAGTAGAGGATCGGGGAGATCCTCCAACAGGTCCCTGACGCGGTCGGAGATCAACGAGGTGCTCCGAGGAGCCACTTCAAAAATCGTGGGCGACCTCACTCAAGAGATCCGTGAGAAACTGAAGCCCCTGGTGATGCCGCCCCAAGCGTCACCTACTACGGTGGGAATGTCACCCCACCGAGTACAGGCCAACCACCTGGCGGCAGGGTTGACAAATACCCTGGGGAGCCTGAGGAGCAGACCGATGCCGACTCCTGCAGCACTTCCGAGAAGTCCCTTCGTACCGAGAACGGCCCAGCCGCCCTACAGCCATGTGACGAACTCTAGGAGGGCCGAGCTGGACCGGCTGGGGCTGACAGCCTTGAGGGCTATGGTGGACGTGGAGCCTTATGGCTCCAGTGATCTAGGCGGAGACCCCTCCGATGATGGGCCACCGTCGATGACTTCTTCTTCGCCCTCGGAGGACGATGACCCGGAGGACCCCGAGGACTCAGGGGGTAAGAAGAAGAAGAAGAAGAAGAAGAAGACCCGATGCCCTGAAGGACGCAGGTCTCAGGCGGCGAGGGCTATTGCCACCTCCAAGATCGTGGTGAACCTGCCTGAGTTCACAGGCAAGGACCTCAGCGAGTTCGCTGAGAATTTTGGCCGGTTTCTACGACTGACCGGCCAAACCCACGCTAGTGGGCGAGTGAAGTGCGATCTGCTCCTGCAGTGCTGCAAGACCAAGTACCTGGAGAAGCAGGTCAGGCAGATCGTGACTAACTCCGCCACCTTTGCCGATGTGTTGGCTGCCCTGGAGAGGCAGTACCCGACCTACGAAACCGACCTCTCCATCAGGGCCGAGATCCAGAACCTGCCCGTGCTGCCCAACAACCCCAAACCTGGCAGGGTCTCTGAGCTGTTGGCTGACTTGGATCATTGGGCTGGACAATTGACGCCCGGTTCCTACAGCAGCGACGACCTGCTGTTCTGGTTGGTGGCCAAGCTCCCTCGAGAGCTATGGGACGAGTGCCGTTCGACGGCGGAGCGCAAGGCTAGATCCCTCCGCTACGAGGATCTATGCGTGCTACTCCTGGAGCTGGCGCTGGAGAAGGAGAGCGACCAGCACTTGAACAACTACCGTCCTGGTGGTGGAGGTTCTGGAGGTCATGGCAAAGGGTACCAAGGGTCCCGACCTGGGCAGGGGACTACCCCCAAACACGCCCACGCCCGCATCATGGAGAACGTGAAGGAGCTATTCTGGTGTGATGCCAGGGACGAGCAGGGCCACCTGCAGCACGCCGCTGACTGCGAACAGCGAGCCTGCTTCGTAGTCCAGGGGGAGCAGCAGGAGAAGAACACCGGCGCCAAAGCGAAGCTGCCGGATCATTACAGGTGCACCATCACGTGTGCATTCTGCGGGAAGCGGAAGCACTACGAGGATGAGTGCTACCATAAGCAACGCCTATCGGCGAAGCTTAAGGGTGAAGATCCTGGCAAAGGCTCAGGCAAAGGTGGAGGCAAAGGCAAAGGCAACGACTCCGGCAAGGGCAAGTCGAAAGGACGTGGTCAAGGGCAAGACAAGGGTCAAGGTGGACGAGGAGGAGGCGCTAACCGCCAGCCCGACAACAAGAACAAGGACAAGAACGGAGGCAACCCCAACCCTAATCCAGGGAGGAACTCCGAGCCCTCTGGAGGGCAGACTGGTCCTACCACACGCTCACAAACGCAGGCCCAACAAGAACAAGGAGCCAAGCGTGAGCATGAAGGTGGTGATGACGGCAACGCTAAGAAGAGGAGCCGTTTGATGAGGATGGCCCGCAAATTGCGGAACAAGGGGTTCGAGGTGACCTGTCCCGCGGAGTTCTGACGGGGACGCTCTGGTGGCACCAAAGACCTGGTGTTTTGGGTACGTATCCGACTAGGGGGACGCGAATACCTGGGGGTATTGGACACTGGCGCCACCATATCTATAGTGGCCAAGAAAATTTTACCTTGTGGGAGCCTGAAGAACACCATGACCACCGCTGCTATACGCATTGGGGATGGACATGTGGTGCACAGCTGTGGGGACTGTGAAGTGGAGGTACCTATGGGCTCCCGGACTATCGCCCATCGGTTCTATGTGATGGACACTGAGGCCTTCGACTTTGTACTGGGGACTGACTTCTTCGTACAGCACTCCCAGATACAATCCCTGACGCTGCAAGCGCCCTACCTCCTCTACGTGGACCACGGCAGTGGCGGAGAGTCTGTGCGGCTGGAGCAGTCGGAACACACCTCGAGTTACCTGAGACTATCGAAGGAGGAGCCCTCGAACATGATGGCGGCCTCCAAAACTGAGGACTATCAACTATTGGGGGAAGTCCTAAACCAAGGTCTGAAGGAGTTGGGTTACTCTCGAGAAGACCTAAGTGTGGAGTTGTTCGCCAGCGACAATCAGCATGTACTGGACCTTTACTGCAGCAAGGGGAGGAAGTGCAGCTACAAATTTTACTGGCCCTCTTTCGGGATGGCCTACGGGAACCCCAGGTTCAGTGAACTGGGGAAGGTGCTGACCAAGGTGGCCTTGGAACGTTCCCGTATGGTCCTGTGTTCCCCCGATTGGGGAGCCCATGGGGGCAACGAGTACTGGCGAAACCTCCTGGACAGGCTGACTATCAGCTCTGTTCGTTTGCCTGATGAGGCCATCTACGTGCCTCTGGGACGCAAGACACCTATTGGGAAGCCCGGATAGGGGAGTATGCTTAGCGTGGTGGACGGAGGTCTTACCTCCATTCTCTGGGAGGATCTGGACCCGACTCTGGTCCAGGCCATACAACGAGAAAGCGATGGACTCACCTTGGGTGACTTGAAGGATCGCCTACGACCTCAAGATGCTGTTGAGACTACACCCGGAGGAGATGAGTACGTCCTGACTGACACCAACGCCCCCAACTCTCCCTGTCATGTACCTGTTCCTGATGGAGTCTCTGAGTGTGGACTATCTGAGCTACCTAGCTCTATCCAGTCAGAAGACGAAACTCAGAACGACGCCTTCTTCGTGCAGACCTGTGTGGAGGAAGTGGAGAACGCCGAGTACGTCGCCCCACTGAAACCCCTACTCTCCATGAGGGTGGAAGACCCCGTGGACGAGGAGCTGGACCCTCGATCCAGGCTCAGGGAGTATGTGGATTCCAAGAGGAAGTTGTTGGCGAAAAAGCTATGCTACGCGAAGCCTACCCGCAGCTCATGGCCACTGAAGCAAGGACGTATGGGAGACCTATACCAATTGAAGGAGGACCTCGAACAGAAGATCACCACCTGGCAAAGGGAGGTAGATCTCAAGCTCATGAAGAGCGTGTGGGGCGCCCATGTGAGGACCCCAGAGGAGGACGACCTCTCGGAGGAATGTGTATGTGAACCCCCTCGAGCGTGCCTATGTTGCCATCGTCCATCGGAGATGGTTGAACAAGACCTTCTATATGCCTACCAAGGGCTGAAGGATACTACCACGGGCGAAGAGTCGGTGGAGGACCACCTCCCGACGTCTATTACTCAGGGGGCAAGCAACTTACACTCTGACGAGGACATGGATGACAAGATCAAGGTATTGGACCTGCGGGTACAGAAGCTTATAAGGACCTATCTGGAGGTGTTCGGAGAACTACCCCCTCCAGCCTCATGTGACAAGCTGGTACAGATGGACCTCAAGCTGAAACCCGAGTTCGTGGGTCCCAAGATCCGGAGGAGACCCTATCCAGCTCCTAAAGAGCAGGCCGACGAGATTGAGCGACAGATACAAGAATGTATCGACGCTGGCCTAGTCCTGGAGTACAAGGACGGGGACTACCCCCTACACTGCAGCCCCTGTTTCCTGGTGGCTAAACCTGGATCTACAGCCAAACGGCTGGTAGTGGACTACGGAGAGCTGAACAAGAAGACGCTGAACCACTCAGGGTCCATTCCCAATATGGAGTCTACCCTGGAGAAGATAGCCTCCTGCCGCTACAAGACCAAGATGGACAAGCGAAGCGGATTCTGGCAAGTGGACCTGACGCCCAACGCACAGGAACTACTGGCCTTCATCACCCCTCAGGGGAGGGTGTTCAAGTGGAAGGTCATGCCGTTTGGCGTGGCTAACGCACCCGCTCTATTCCAGGAGCTGATGAACAAGATCTTGTCCATCCTACGAAGGAGACCTAAGGTGCAGGAGCTCATATCCCGTGGTGCCCAGATGGAGGCTCACATCGACGATGTATGCCTCGGGACCAATACCCAGGAGGATCACCTAATCCTCTTGGGTGGGTTCTTTGCGGTCTGCCAGGAGAACCACACACGACTCAAGCTGGAGAAGTGTGAGTTCATGCAGGAGACCATGCAGTACTCCGGGTTGGATGTTGGCTATGGGTGGTGGACCCCAGCGGCCTCTAAGGCCAAACCCCTGATGGATGCCAAGGTACGACACGAAGACCCCAAGAAAGGACTTCATGATGTACGCAGTTTCATTGGGGCGTGCAACTTCTATCGCCGCCACATCAAAAACTTCACCTATACCAGCGCCGTACTGACGGACTTGATCAAGAAGAGTACTACTTGGCGCTGGGGCCCACAAGAGCAACAAGCGTTTGACGAGCTCAAAGACAAGGTAGCCAACGCTAAGTGCTTGGGCGTGCCTAGGGCACAAGGGGAGATTATCCTGGTGACCGACGCCAGCAATGTGGGCGGTGGTGGAACGTTGTTCCAATGGCAAGCACTAGAGAAGGAGGAGTTCGACTCGGCCATTTCCCAATGGGGGACGGAAGGTCTCAACCGAGATGGAACCCTCAAGCACAGCTACCCTGACGACAAGTGGGTCCTAGTACCTCTGGGCCACTGGAACTGGAAATGGAACCAGGCCAGGGGAAACTACTCCACCTATGGGCAGGAATTGCTCGCGCGTATGCTGGTGCTATCCTCACAAGCACGACTGTTGGGGAGTAACCCTGTGGTCTGGCTCTGCGACCAAGAACCGGTCCGCAGTTTCCAGAAGGGTCCCCCACCTGAGAAGGCCAAGCTACGGCGCTGGTGGACCTACCTCAGTCAACTACGGCTGACGGTACACCATATCCAGGGAGTGAAGAACGAGTGTGCCGACTACATCAGCCGCAACAACTTCGACGCCCTGATTGGTGCCCGGTCTGAAGCGCTGGCTAAGGAGGCGTTCAGCTGTATGGACGTCCACTTGGACCTCAACATGACGATGATACGCCCCCTGGATGGACTCCAACAATCGGAGTACCTACAGGAGTTCGGGGATATCTACAAGCGCCTGGAGAAACGCCTTGAACCCCTCCTGGTAAACCAAGACCAGTGGAAGAGGGACAAGAGCTACCTCTGGCACGAGGACCGTATCGTGGTGCCTAGTGACCGAGTCCCAGCGTTGCTGAAGTGGACCCATGAGTCCAGCGGTCATGTGGGTGCTGACCGCACCCTGAGGCTGTTCAAGCAGTGGTTCCACACTACGTGGACTGACGACCAACTGCGGAAAACCCTCCAGCCTATCGTGGACAAGTGCCCGTGCAGGTCCTGTAAACCAGGGGATATCAGGGACAGAGGTCTCTACTCGACCCTGCCCATCCCTCACTGTGCTAACAGTGTTCTCTACGTGGACTACACGGAGATGCCGAAGTTCGGGGGCTATGACTTCGCCCTCGTGGTAACCTGTGGGTTGACCAGGTTTACCAGGGTGTTCCCATGTACCAAGCACATTACCGGGGAGGAGACTATCCAGATACTCCTGGAGGAGTGGTTTTGTGTCTATGGGGTGCCCAAGGAGATCAACACCGATGAGGACGTACGAGTACGCTCAGATACCGGTTGGTACAAGAGGGTCCTGAGATCCCTCAATGTCCAGGTGTCTACGGGGACTCCCTACTCTCACACGAGCAACCCCCTATGTGAGCGACAGATCCGTGTCCTCAAGGAGAATGTAAGGATATGGTGCAAAACTGAACGCACCAGAGACTGGGTGAGACTACTCCCCGTCATATCCTTGATGATGAACTCCCAAGAAAGTTCAGCTACTGGCTACTCGCCCCATGAGCTATTTCTGGGGCGCCCGGCATGGTTCCTACATGCCCCCTATCCAGAGGACACCCATTCTTCTGTGGGTGAATGGGTCCAAGAGCAACAAGCGAAGGTGGACAAGGCCAAGGCTATGCTCCAGAGAGTGAGGGAGCGTCAGTGGAACAAGAAGAACAAGCACCGAGTACCGGCCACCTACCAAGAGGGGGACTGGGTGCTGGTGCACCACAGTCGACTACCCGCCTGGCCACGCTCTACCAGCGATGACCCATACTTCGGGCCGTACAAGATTCTATCCGTGGATGGACACCGTATCACCGTGCGGTGTTCTCCCCGTCTAGGGGGGACCCTGGTGTGCGCTGCTCAACACCTGAAGCGCTACTATGATCCTGAAGACCTCTGTGGAAAGGAGTGGGAGCTGAACGACGAGGAAATCGCCGCTCCGGACCTACAAGGGGCTGCCAGCCCTATGGAAGTTGAAGGTGAACTCCCCGACATGAACACCGAGGAGATGGCTAAGGAGGGCTTCTACCTGGTGAAGTCTGTCCTACGCCACCGCTATCGCCAGGGTTGGCGCTTCATCAACCCTCTGGGAAGGGTTTGGAGTCGAAGAGGCCACCTGGGAGCCCTTCTCTGCATTTGTTCTACCTGAGGGACGCCTAAACTCAGTTCTGGTTGACTACTTGTAGTAAGAAAAAGTGCTTTTCCATTGCTTTGAGGCATACTCTAGTTGTATTAGAGATGCACTGAGCATCCATGCATTTTTATCTTAGTATTGGTCCCACCAAAAGTGGTGATAACACATTTTGACCTATGGAACCAAACACCCAATCAGGATATGGAGTGGACCCCTTAATCCCCTTTCAATCAGAAGTAAATCATCTTTCCCTGAGTTAACTGAGAACTGACATATCCAAGGCAGAGCCTATGAATTTATCTATGTTTTTCCATGAATACTTATCTGCCCTAGTGGTATGCACCCTAGGGGGCTAGGCACCTCTTTTTGAGAGGTCCTGGGTTCAATTCCTGGTCAGCCTAGCTAAGTAGGAAGATCCCATGTGACATGGCAGTGACCTCATCGCCACATGCCCCGCCACCTCAGCACATATGGGACCCAAAACAAAGAGTGCACATCTCCTGAGATGGCACTATGGAGAGAGAGTGACCATGGGGCACTTTTCTAACTCTTTTCCAAAAACATTTCAGCTATCTTTGTGAATATGCATTCATTTGTGACCTGAGTTGCAGTTTCTGTGAATATCCAATCATCTTTCACTGTTTACACTGCAGCCCTTCATGCTTTGATCCTGAATTCTCTTCTCTTTGCATACTTCTGGCTTGGGTTATCCTGGATTGACTCTATTGACTCTATTTCTGCAAACAAAAGGTTTTCATCATCCAAAACAAGCAGCAGGAAACCCTACAGCAACCGCAAGCAGCAGGAGAAGCAAAAACACAGTGCTGAAACCACTATAAACCTTTCTGGTAGCAAGAGGCAGCCTGTCTCTGCGCACCGGCAGCAAACCCGTGCCGTACATCCAGTGCGCCGAGTACGGGCAAATATAAGCAGAAGGGTGAAAGAAGATGGACCCAAGAAAGGAGGACGCTGACGTGAAGACAGCGCCAGCGCCTGAGGCACCGGCAAGGCCGGCACCTGGCGCTGTACCTTTGGCGGAGCCCTCACATGGGCCAGTGGATGCGGCTGAGGACTCCCTGGATGGACTCCAGACGGCCTTCGGGGCCCTGTCTGTCGAGGAGGTGGTCGTGGTCTCTCAGCCTGTGAAGAGGAAGAGAGGAGAGAGCGAGAAGGATGCTGGAGAAGAAGCAGACAAAGGAGAGGAACAAGGGCAAGACCTGACGCAAGACCCTACCTTCGAAGGCGCACCAAGCGCTTCTGGCCTCCACGCATCACCACACTCCCAGCCGCTGCAACATCCACTTCCACAACCAACCCGCCTATGGCAGAGGGCACAGGCTTTACTGGTATGCCTCCCTACCCCGCCTATGGTATGGGCCCACCTACCACTGCGCTCCATGAGGCAACTACTGCCAGTGAGCCGGTGGCTTCCAGCTCTGCGCCGCGATGGTATGCGGCGGACTATCCCCATCCACTACACGCTACTGGAACCTATATGGATGTTCCTGGGTATGCTCCTGGGTATGAACCTGGGTATGCACCCTTGAGTGGGTTGAGGAGAGGACCTGAGTCCCTTGGAGGCAGGAGTAAAGGATCGGGGAGATCCTCCAACAGGTCCCTGACGCGGTCGGAGATCAAGGAGGTGCTCCGAGGAGCCACTTCAAAAATCGTGGGCGACCTCACACAAGAGATCCGTGAGAAGCTGGAGCCCCTGATGATCCCGCCCCAAACGTCACCTATCTCGGTGGCAATGTCACCCCACCGAGTACAGGCTAACCACCTGATGGCAGGGTTGACAAATACCCTGGGGAGCCTGAGGAGCAGACCGATGCCGACGCCTGCAGCTATTCCGAGAAGTCCCTTCGTGCCGAGAACGGCCCAGCCGCCCTACAGCCACGTGACGAACTCGACGAGGGCCGAGCTGGACCGGCTGGGGCTGACAGCCTTAAGGGCTATGGTGGACGTGGAGCCTTATGGCTCCAGTGATCTAGGCGTAGACCCCTCCGACGACGAGCCGCCGTCGATGGATTCTTCTTCGCCCTCAGATGACGATGACCCTGAGGACCCCGAGGACCCCAAGGGTAAGAAGAAGAAGAAAAAGAAGAAGAAGACCCGACGCCCTGAAGGACGCCGAGCTCAGGAGGCGAAGGCTATTGCCACCTCCAAGATAGTGGTGAACCTGCCTGAGTTCACAGGCAAGGACCTCAGCGAGTTCGCTGAGAACTTTGGCCGGTTTCTACGACTGACCGGCCAAACCCACGCGAGTGGGCGAGTGAAGTGCGATCTGCTCCTGCAGTGCTGCAAGACCAAGTACCTGGAGAAGCAGGTCAGGCAGATCGTGACTAACTCCGCCACCTTTGCCGATGTGTTGGTTGCCCTGGAGAGGCAGTACCCAACCTACGAAACCGACCTCTCCATCAGGGTCGAGATCCAGAACCTACCCGTGCTGCCCAACAACCCCAAGCCTGGCAGGGTATCTGAGCTGTTGGCTGATCTGGATCACTGGGCTGGTGACTGACGCCCGGCTCCTACAGCAGCGACGACCTGCTATTCTGGTTGGTGGCCAAGCTCCCCCGAGAGCTATGAGACGAGTGCCGTTTGACGGCTGAGCGCAAGGCTAGATCCCTCCACTACGAGGATCTATGCGTGCTACTCCTGGAGATGGCGCTGGAGAAGGAGAGCGACCAGCACTTGAACAACTACCGTCCTTGTGGTGGAGGTTCTGGAGGCCATGGCAAAGGGTATCAAGGGTCCCGACCTGGGCAGGGGACTACCCCCAAACACGCCCACGCCCGTCTCATGGAGAAGGTGAAGGAGCTATTCTGGTGTGATGCCAGAGACGAGCAGGGCCACCTGCAGCACGCCTCTGACTGCGAGCAGCGAGACTGCTTCGTAGTCCAGGGGAAGCAGCAGGAAAAGAACACCGGCGCCAAAGCGAAGCTGCCGGATCATTACCGCTGCACCATCACGTGTGCATTCTGCGGTAAGCGGAAGCACTACGAGGATGAGTGCTACCATAAGCAACGCCTATCGACGAAGCTTAAGGGGGAAGATCCTGGCAAAGGCTCAGGCAAAGGTGGAGGCAAAGGCAAAGGCAACGACTCCGGCAAGGGCAAGTCTAAAGGACGTGGCCAAGGTGGACAAGACAAGGGTCAAGGTGGACGAGGAGGAGGCGCTAACCGCCAGCCCGACAACAAGAACAAGGACAAGAACGGAGGCAACCCCAACCCTAATCCAGGGGGGAACTCCGAGCCCTCTGGAGGGCAGTCTGGTCCTACCACACGCTCACAGACGCAGGCCCAGCAAGAACAAGGAGCCAAGCGTGAGCATGAAGGTGGTGATGACGGCAACGCTAAGAAGAGGAGCCGTTTCATGAGGATGGCCCGCAAATTGCGGAACAAGGGGTTCGAGGTGACCTGTCCCGCGGAGTTCTGACGGGGACGCTCTGGTGGCACCAAAGACCTGGTGTTTTGGGTACGTATCGGACTAGGGGGACGCAAATACCTGGGGGTATTGGACACTGGCGCCACCATATCTATAGTGGCCAAGAAAATTTTACCTTGTGGGAGCCTGAAGAACACCATGACCACCGCTGCTATACGCATGGGGGATGGACATGTGGTGCACAGCTGCAGGGACTGTGAAGTGGAGGTACCTATGGGCTCCAGGACTATCGCCCATCGGTTCTATGTGATGGACACTGAGGCCTTCGACTTTGTACTGGGTACTGACTTCTTCGTACAGCACTCCCAGATACAATCCCTGACGCTGCAAGCGCCCTACCTCCTCTACGTGGACCACGGCAGTGGCAGAGAGTCTGTGCCACTGGAGCAGTCGGAACATACCTCCTGTTACCTGAGACTATCGAAGGAGGAGCCCTCGAACATGATGGCGGCCTCCAAAACTGAGGACTATCAACTATTGGGGGAAGTCCTAGACCAAGGTCTGAAGGAGTTGGGTTACTCTCGAGAAGACCTAAGTGTGGAGCTGTTCGCCAGCGACAAGCAGCATGTACTGGACCTATACTGCAGCAAGGGGAAGAACTGCAGCTACAAATTTTACTGGCCCTCTTTCGGGATGGCCTACGGGAACCCCAGATTCAGTGAACTGGGGAAGGTGCTGACCAAGGTGGCCTTGGAACGTTCCCGTATGGTCCTGTGTTCCCCCGATTGGGGAGCCCATGGGGGCAATGAGTACTGGCGAAACCTCCTGGACAGGCTGACTATCAGCTCTGTTCGTTTGCCTGATGAGGCCATCTACGTGCCTCTGCGACGCAAGACGCCTATTGGGAAGCCCGGATAGGGGAGTATGCTCAGCGTGGTGCACGGAAGTCTTACCACCATCCCCTGGGAGGACCTGGACCCGACTCTGGTCCAGGCTATACAACGAGAAAGCGATGGACTCGCCTTGCATGACTTGAAGGATCGCCTACGACCTGAAGATGCTGTTGAGACTACACCTGGAGGAGATGAGTACGTCGTGACTGACACCAACGCCCCCAACTCTCCCTGCCGTGTACCTGTTCCTGATGGAGTCTCTGAGTGTGGACTGTCGGAGCTACCTAGCTCTATCCACTCAGACGACGAAACTGAGCACGACGCCTTCTTCGTGCAGACTTGTGTGGAGGAAGTGGAGAACGCCGAGTACGTCGCCCCACTAAAACCCCTACTCTCCATGAGGCTGGAAGACCCTGTGGACGAGGAGCTGGACCCTCGATCCAGGCTCAGGGAGTATTTGGATTCCAAGAGGAAGTTGGTGGCGAAGAAGCTATGCTACGCGAAGCCTACCCGCAGCTCATGGCCACTGAAGCAAGGACGTATGGGAGACCTATCCCAATTGAAGGAGGACCTCGAACAGAAGATCACCACCTGGCAAAGGGAGGTGGATCTTAAGCTCATGAAGAGCGTGTGGGCCGCCCATGTGAGGACCCCAGAGGAGGACGACCTCTCGGAGGAATGTGTACGTGAACCCCCTCGAGCGTGCCTATGCTGCCATCGTCCACCGGAGATGGTTGAACAAGACCTTCTATATGCCTACCAAGGGCTGAAGGATACTACCGTGGGCGAAGAGTCGGTGGAGGACCACCTCCCGACGTCTATTCAAGGGGCAAGCAACTTACACTCCGACGAGGACATGGAGGATAAGATCAAGGTATTGGACCCGCGGGTACAGAAGCTTATAAGGACCTATCTGGAGGTGTTCGGAGAACTACCCCCTCCAGCCTCATGTGACAAGCTGGTACAGATGGACCTCAAGCTGAAACCCGAGCTCGTGGGTCACAAGATCCGGAGGAGACCCTATCCAGCTCCTAAAGAGCAGGCCGACGAGATTGAGCGACAGATACAAGAATGTATCGACGCTGGCCTAGTCCTGGAGTACAAGGACGGGGACTACCCCCTACACTGCAGCCCCTTTTTCCTGGTGGCTAAACCTGGGTCTACAGCCAAACGGCTGGTAGTGGACTACGGAGAGCTGAACAAGAAGACGCTGAACCACTCAGGGTCCGTTCCCAATATGGAGTCTACCCTGGAGAAGATAGCCTCCTGTCGCTACAAGACCAAGATGGACAAGCGAAGTGGATTCTGGCAAGTGGACCTGACGCCCAACGCGCAGGAACTACTGGCCTTCATCACCCCTCAGGGGAGGCTATTCAAGTGGAAGGTCATGCCATTTGGCGTGGCTAACGCACCCGCTCTGTTCCAAGAGCTGATGAACAAGATCTTGTCCATCCTACGAAGGAGACCTAAGGTGCAGGAGCTCATATCCCGTGGGGCCCAGATGGAGGCTCACATCGACGATGTATGACTCGGGACCAATACCCAGGAGGATAACCTAATCCTCTTGGGTGAGTTCTTTGCGGTCTGCCAGGAGAACCACACACGACTCAAGCTGGAGAAGTGTGAGTTCATGCAGGAGACCATGCAGTACTTGGGGTTGGACGTTGGCCATGGGTGGTGGACCCCAGCGGCCTCTAAGGCCAAACCCCTGATGGATGCCAAGGTACGACACGAAGACCCCAAGAAAGGACTTCATGATGTACGCAGTTTCATTGGGGCGTGCAACTTCTATCGCCGCCACATCAAAAACTTCACCTACACCAGCGCGGTACTGACTGACTTGATCAAGAAGAGTACTACTTGGCGCTGGGGCGCACAAGAGCAACAAGCGTTTAACGAGCTCAAAGACAAGGTAGCCAACGCTAAGTGCTTGGGCGTGCCTAGGGCACAAGGGGAGATTATCCTGGTGACCGACGCCAGCAATGTGGGCGGTGGTGGAACGTTGTTCCAATGGCAAGCACTAGAGAAGGAAGAGTTCGACTCGGCCATTTCCCAATGGGGGACGGAAGGTCTCAACCGAGATGGAACCCTCAAGCACAGCTACCCTGACGACAAGTGGGTCCTAGTACCTCTGGGCCACTGGAACTGGAAGTGGAGCCAGGCCAGGGGGAACTACTCCACCTATGAGCAGGAATTGCTCGCGGGTATGCTGGTGCTATCCTCACAAGCACGACTGTTGGGGAGTAACCCTGTGGTCTGGCTGTGCGACCAAGAACCGGTCCGCAGTTTCCAGAAGGGTCCCCCACCTGAGAAGGCCAAGCTACGTCGCTGGTGGACCTACCTCAGTCAACTACGGCTGACGGTACACCATATCCAGGGAGTGAAGAACGAGTGCGCCGACTACATCAGCCGCAACAACTTCGACGCCCTGATTGGTGCCCGGTCTGAAGCGCTGGCTAAGGAGGCGTTCAGCCGTATGGACGTACACCTGGACCTGAACATGACCATGATACGCCCCCTGGATGGACTCCAACAATCGGAGTACCTGAAGGAGTTTGGGGATATCTACAAGCGCCTGGAGAAACGCCTTGAACCCCTCCTGGTCAACCAGGACCAGTGGAAAAGGGGAAAAAGGGCTACCTCTGGCACGAGGACCGCATTGTGGTGCCTAGTGACCGAGTCCCAGCGCTGCTGAAGTGGACCCATGAGTCCAGCGGTCATGTGGGTGCTGACCGTACCCTGAGGCTGTTCAAGCAGTGGTTCCACACTACGTGGACTGACGACCAACTGCGGGAGACACTCCAGCCTATCGTGGACAAGTGCTCGTGCAGGTCCTGTAAACCAGGGGATATCAGGGACAGAGGTCTCTACTCGACCCTGCCCATCCCACACTGTGCCAACAGTGTTCTATACGTGGACTACACGGAGATGCCGAAGTTCGGGGGCTATGACTTCGCCCTCGTGGTAACCTGTGGGTTGACCAGGTTTACCAGGGTGTTCCCATGTACCAAGCACATTACCGGGGAGGAGACTATCAAGATACTCCTGGAGGAGTGGTTTTGTGTCTATGGGGCGCCCAAGGAGATCAATTCCGATGAGGACGTGCGAGTACGCTCAGATACTGGCTGGTACAAGAGGTTCCTGAGATCCCTCAATGTCCAGTTGTCTACGGGGATTCCCTACTCTCACACGAGCAACCCCCTATGTGAGCGACAGATTCGTGTCCTGAAGGAGAACGTCAAGATATGGTGCAAAACTGAACGCACCAGAGACTGGGTGAGACTACTCCCCGTCATATCCTTGATGATGAACTCCCAAGAGAGTTCTGCTACTGGCTACTCGCCCCATGAGCTATTCCTAGGGCGCCCGGCATGGTTCCTACATGCTCCCTATCCAGAGGACACCCATTCTTCTGTGGGTGAATGGGTCCAAGAGCAACAAGCGAAGGTGGACAAGGCCAAGGCTATGCTCCAGAGAGTGAGGGAGCGTCAGTGGAACAAGAAGAACAAGCACCGTGTACCGGCCACCTACCAAGAGGGGGTCTGGGTGCTGGTGCACCACAGTCGACTACCCGCCTGGCCACGCTCTACCAGCGATGACCCATACTTCGGGCCGTACAAGATTCTATCAGTGGATGGACACCATATCACCGTGCGGTGTTCTCCCCGTCTAGGGGGAACCCCGGTGTGCGCTGCTCAACACCTGAAGCGCTACTATGATCCTGAAGACCTCTGTGGGGAGGAGTGGGAGCTGAACGACGAGGAAATCGCCGCTCTGGATCTACAAGGGGCTGCCAGCCCTATGGAAGTTGAAGGTGAACTCCCCGACATGAACGCCGAGGAGATGGCTAAGGAGGGCTTCTATCTGGTGAAGTCTGTCCTACGCCACCGCTATCGCCAGGGTTGGCGCTTCCTCACCCTCTGGGAAGGGTTTGGAGTCGAAGAGGCCACCTGGGAGCCCTTCTCTGCATTTGTTCTACCTGAGGGACGCCTAAACTCAGTTCTGGTTGACTACTTGTCCCAGAACAACCTTGGTGAGTTGCTGAGGCTCGCTGAGACGCTTGCCTCCAAGACTAAAGCTAGGGACTGAACCTTACCCTTACCTGCCAAAGCGTATGTGTGAGTGTGCTATTCCTAAGGTCCTGAGAGCAAGCCGCAGAAGTGGTGTCCTAATTATACCCAAGTCTGCACGCTTGCTAAACCTGGAGGGTTGGCTTATTGATGCCACGGGATACGCCCCGGGTTCCCCCTCCCCTAATCGCCCAATTTCTGTGCTGGCGCAAAACCTTTGGGGAATACCCAGCGTACTAATCCAGGTATTGTTTTCCCTACCTATCTGTCTACTACAGGGAGGGGTGGCCAAAAGCTATGAAGGCATGAAAACGCCGTTTTGCTAAATGGCCAAAACACTGACCTAACGACTGCCACAGCCCACCAACCCTGCTAAAATTGCAGGAAACGGGTGGGACAGTGACACACGCACTACAGGTCCTACACACCCTACAGTGGCACCATCCTGGTGGGCGAGCACTGTGCAACTGGCTCAAGCCCCCACTCAGGACTACCACTCCTACACGCACACTCTACTGGGCGTTGTGAAGGCAAAGGTCTCGTGGGTCCTAGCGACCCTGCTGTGAAGTGACAAGAGAACACAGCGCTGCTAAGCAACTGTGGCCTAACAGGGGACGCCACAACGCGTTTCCCCTGCTAGGGCTTGGAGGGAAGAGGTGCTCTTGCGTGCACGGCGCAGATGTTGATGAAGTCGGACTCCCTGCTCAGCCACAGGCAGAGGCGGAGTTACTTGTTTGTGTGATCTGCGCCCTTGTTTAGCAGGGCATAAAAAAATGCTGCTGCACCAATCACCCTACCTGCCCACCTGTAAAACAAAGGCAAATGAAAGGGCGTTTGCGGCGGAGGAACCAAGCCACACTCCAGGTATTATACCCTTCTCAGTGTGACCTATAATACACTGTCCGCAAACACGCTGGAGGACCAGCTACCCTTGTCAAGCAAGCAAGCTTTAAGGGACTCCTCAGGTTCTCTTAAAGAACGTACCGAGGAGCCCCTGGGTAGCCTAAACAAGGTTTACCGTGCGCACTTCGCGTGGCCTACCCTTTAATGCGTGTGTGCATGCGCGAGTATGCACGAACGTTTTGGGCAAACCTGCCCATCTCATCACCAATCACGACTCCACCAGGGGGTGGCCCCGCCTGGGCTTACTCACCTTACCTACCGCTGGGAGAGAGAGCAAGTGAGGGGCGCACGCGGAGAGCATTGCTATGCACTTGTGTGTATGTCTAATCACCCTGATCTGACCGCTAATCATCTGCAATCTTTCTAATCAATCCCTCTATCGCGTCCTATCGTTGTTTGCGCTGCTACAAGACTCGTTCACGGAGACACGAGACGAGCAATGTGTATGCAGCATACGAGACGAGCATACCTGTAGTTTATACCTGATTCATTGAAGTCTTTTCGATTGATTTTCGAATTCTTGAATTTTTGAAGCTTCTATTAGTGTGGGTGGAATCTGTATGTTTATTTATCAATGTGTGTCCCGTCACTTTCAAGACTAAGTGAGACATACGTTTATAATTCCATTATTTCTCCATTTTCCGGCGCTTCGCTACGAGCCGCTCCTGCGCGCCGCCATTTTATGCGTATGAATTTCTGGATTTAAAAAATCCAGAGATGACTATAATTTTTATAAAAATGTGCTTCTGATGCACAATTGGATTCTGCTCAGGTGTGTTGTTTCAGAAAAATTCTAGGCCGTCATTTGACGGATTTTGGTGTCGTCGCTTCGTTTTTGCGTGGATTCGTCCATAATTCTCCCATTCCTGCCTCTGCAGATACCCACGCGCAGCCTCGCTGAGTAGGCCGTGTTCGGGCCGAAACGCAGGTACCTGGAGAGACTGAGCAGAACCAAGACCCCACCAAGGGGCAAATTTAATTTTCTCACGACTCCCTTCGCCCTAAGACAGGTCACAGGTCGCCAGCAGGTTTACGAGAACCCATGCGAGTGTGTATATTGTGTCTTGCGTTGGGTTTGTGTCGACGCTGCGTCTTGGAGGGAGGGATGCATATGCACATGTCTTGGCATGCTCCCATACTAACCCAACCAAGCCACAGGAGCCCCGGCAGCGCCATGAGCGCTGAGTCTTCTGTAGGAAATGTTACAAACAGTGCAGCAAAAGAGCGCCAGCCATGGTGAGCGCCCGTTTTTCTGTGTGAGGGAAGCTATAGGTATTTTAAAGTAGATGTGGAAACCAAGGAAAGGCCAAGAAAAATTCCCTTTTTCCTAAAATGCGACAGTGGTGGCCACCACAGCACAAGGGGGGAGTAAGAAAAAGTGCTTTTCCATTGCTTTGAGGCATACTCTAGTTGTATTAGAGATGCACTGAGCATACATGCATTTTTATCTTAGTATTGGTCCCACCAAAAGTGGTGATAACACATTTTGACCTATGGAACCAAACACCCAATCAGGATATGGAGTGGACCCCTTAATCCCCTTTCAATCAGAAGTAAATCATCTTTCCCTGAGTTAACTGAGAACTGACATATCCAAGGCAGAGCCTATGAATTTATCTATGTTTTTCCATGAATACTTATCTGCCCTAGTGGTATGCACCCCAGGGGGCTAGGCACCTCTTTTTGAGAGGTCCTGGGTTCAATTCCTGGTCAGCCTAGTTAAGTAGGAAGATCCCATGTGACATGGCAGTGACCTCATCGCCACATGCCCTGCCACCTCAGCACATATGGGACCCAAAACAAAGAGTGTACATCTCCTGAGATGGCACTATGGAGAGAGAGTGACCATGGGGCACTTTTCTAACTCTTTTCCAAACACATTTCAGCTATCTTTGTGAATATGCATTCATTTGTGACCTGAGTTGCAGTTTCTGTGAATATCCAATCATCTTTCACTGTTTACACTGCAGCCCTTCATGCTTTGATCCTGAATTCTCTTCTCTTTGCATACTTCTGGCTTGGGTTATCCTGGATTGACTCTATTGACTCTATTTCTGCAAACAAAAGGTTTTCATCATCCAAAACAAGCAGCAGGAAACCCTACAGCAACAGCAAGCAGCAGGAGAAGCAAAAACACAGTGCTGAAACCACTATAAACCTTTCTCTTGTCCCAGAACAACCTTGGTGAGTTGTTGAGGCTCGCTGAGACGCTTGCCTCCAAGACTAAAGCTAGGGACTGAACCTTACCCTTACCTGCCAAAGCGTATGTGTGAGTGTGCTATTCCTAAGGTCCTGAGAGCAAGCCGCCGAAGTGGTGTCCTAATTATACCCAAGTCTGCACGCTTGCTAAACCTGGAGGGTTGGCTTATTGATGCCACGGGGTACGCCCCGGGTCTCCCCTCCCCTAAGCGCCCAATTTCTGTGCTGGCGCAAAACCTTTGGGGAATACCCAGCGTACTAATCCAGGTATTGTTTTCCCTACCTATCTGTCTACTACAGGGAGGGGTGGCCAAAAGCTATGAAGGCATGAAAACGCCGTTTTGCTCAATGGCCAAAACACTGACCTAACCACTGCCACAGCCCACCAACCCTGCTAAAATTGCAGGAAACGGGTGGGACAGTGACACACGCACTACAGGTCCTACACACCCTACAGTGGCACCATCCTGGTGGGCGAGCACTGGGGCAACTGGCTCAAGCCCCCACTCAGGACTACCACTCCTACACGCACACTCTACTTGGTGTTGTTGAAGAACATGTCGTGGGTCCTAGCGACCCTCCTGTGAAATGACAAGAGAACACAGCGCTGCTAAGCAACTGTGGCCTGACAGGGGACGCCACAACGCGTTTCCCCTGCTAGGGCTTGGAGGGAAGGAGTGCACTGGCGTGCACGGCGCAGATGTCGATGAAGTCGGACTCCCTGCTCTGCCACAGGCAGAGGCGGAGTTACTTGTTTGTGTGATCTGCGCCCTTGTGTAGCAGGGCATGAAAAAATTGGTATGCTGCTGCACCAATCACCCTACCTGCCCACCTGTAAAGCAAAGGCAAATGAAAGGGCGTTTGCGGCGGAGGAACCAAGCCACACTCCCCGTTTTATACCCTTCTCAGTGTGACCTATAATACACTGTCCGCAAACACGCTGAAGAATCAGCTACCCTTGTCAAGCAAGCAAGCGTTAAGGGACTCCTCGGGTTCTCTTAAAGAACGTACCAAGGAGCCCCTGGGTAGCCTAAACAAGGTTTACCGTGCGCAGCTCGCGTGGCCTACCCTTTAATGCGTGTGTGAATGCGCGAGTATGCACGAGCGTTTCGGGCAAACCTGCCCATCTCAACGACAATCACGAACTCCACCAGGGGGTGGCCCGACCTGGGCTTACTCACCTTACCTAGCGCTGGAGAGAGAGAGCAAGTGAGGGGCACACGCGAAGAACGTTGCTATGCACTTGTGTGTATGTCTAATCACCCTGATCTGACCTCTAATCATCTGCAATCTTTCTAATCAATCCCTCTATCGCGTCCTATCGTTGTTTGCGCTGCTACAAGACTCGTTCACGGAGACATGAGACGAGCAATGTGTATGCGGCACTTGAGACGAGCATACCTGTAGTTTATACCTGATTCATTGAAGTCTTTTTCGTTGATTTTCGAATTCTTGAATTTTTGATACTTCTATTAGTGTAGGTGGAATCTGTATGTTTATCTATTAATGTGTGTCTCGTCATTTTCAAGACTACGTGATACATACGTTTATAATTCCATTATTTCTCCGTTTTCCGGCGCTTCGCTAGGAGCCGCTCCTGCGCGCCGCCTTTTTATGCGTATGAATTTCTGGATTTAAAAAATCCAGAGATGACTATAATTTCTATAAAAAATGTGCTTCTGATGCACAATTGGATTCTGCTCAGGTGTGTTGTTTCAGAAAAATTCTAGGCCGTCATTTGACGGATTTTGGTGTCGTTGCTTCGTTTTTGCGTGGATTCGTCCATAATTCTCCCATTCCTGCCTCTGCAGATACCCACGCGCAGCTTCGCTGGGTAGGCCGTGTTCGGGCCGAAACGCAGCAGCCTGGAGAGACTGAGCAGAAACCAAGACCCCACCAAGGGGCAATATAATTTTCTTTCGACTCCCTTCGCCCTCAGACAGGTCACAGGTCGCCAGCAGGTTTACAAGAACCCATGCGAGTGTGTATATTGTGTCTTGCGTTGGGTTTGTGTCGCGCTGCGTCTTGGAGGGAGGGATGCACATGCACATGTTTTGGCATGCCCCCAAACTAACCCAACCAAGCCACAGGAGCCCCGGCAGCGCCATGAGCGCTGAGTCTTCTGTAGGAAATGTTACAAACAGTGCAGCAAAAGAGCGCCAGCCATGGTGAGCGCCCATTTTTCAGTGTGAGGGAAACTATAGATATTTCAAAGTAGATGTGGAAACCAAGGAAAGGCCAAGAAAAATTCCCTTTTTCCTAAAATGCGACAGTGGTGGCCACCACAGCACAAGGGGGGAGTAAGAAAAAGTGCTTTTCCAATGCTTTGAGGCATACTCTAGTTGTATTAGAGATGCACTGAGCATCCATGCATTTCTATCTTAGTATTGGTCCCACCAAAAGTGGTGATAACACATTTTGACCTATGGAACCAAACACCCAATCAGGATATGGAGTGGACCCCTTAATCCCCTTTCAATGTGAGGCAAAGCATCGTTTCCTGAGTTGACTGAGAACTGACATAACCAAGGCAGAGCCTATGAATTTATCTATGTTTTTCCATGAATTCTTAGCTATCCTAGTGGTATGCACCCTAGGGGGCTGGGCACCTCTTTTTGAGAGGTCCTGGGTTAAATTCCTGGTCAGCCTAGCTAAGTAGGAAGATCCCATGTGACATGGCAGTGACCTCATCGCCACATGCCCTGCCACCTCAGCACATATGGGACCCAAAACAAAGAGTGCACATCTCCTGAGATGGCACTATGGAGAGAGAGTGACCATGCGGCAGTTTTCCAACTCCTTTCCAAAAACATTTCAGCTATCTTTGTGAATATGCATTCCTAATTGACCTGAGTTGCAGTTTCTGTGAATATCCAATCATCTTTCACTATTTACACTGCAGCCCTTCATGCTTTGATCCTGAAGTCTCTTCTCCTTGCACACCTTTGGCTTGGGTTATCCTGGATTGACTATATTTCTGCAAACAAAAGGTTTTCATCTCCAAAAACAAGCAGCAGGAAACCCTACACCAACAGCAAGCAGCAGGAGAGACAAAAACACAGTGCTGAAACCACTATAAACTTTTCTGACTGATACCACCTGTGGCCGGGGGGTGTGAGTACACTCCCTGTACATCCCTCTCCTCCATGGAGTGCGGTCCAGTTGGGCCTGAACCGATGGGGTTTGGAATGCGGGTAGGACTTGCTCCATCGGCCGTCCATATCCCCGTATTGGGGTCCTTCGCCCACAGGTTTCCGCCTGGATGACCTCGACCATGTCCGTCGGCGCTTCCCATGGTTCGCCCCTGCATGGTCTGGCTCTGGATCTCCTCTTCCGCATAAACTGCATGGGCAGTCGTAGTGATCGGTAGATCCTGGGCGGCGTGGGACATCTGTACCGTCAGGCTCCTCGGGTCCGTGGTTACGTGCCCTTCCTGCATGGACCCAGCCGGTGCCGTGTGTTCCCCGAGCATTGTGGATTCGCTGAACATGGGAACAAACGGCAGCGCACCCGGGTCAACACGCGGAGGCGCGTATGGTGCCTCTGCAGGGCCGCCCATGGGTTTATCCATGGCGCTCCTGAGGGTCTTAACCCGCTCCACCAGCTCTGCCGCTGCCGGCTTTGCCGGGAGCTCCGGACCCGAGGCGAGGGGCTGTAGCTCCTCTAGACTTTTCAGGCGTCCCGACATGTCCTCCACCAGGTGGAGGAGGCTGTCCACCACTCGCTGCCGCTTCTCCAGGGCCAGCTCCAGATTCTCCCGGTACCGGTCCCGTTCCGCTCGCAGCTCCTCCATGTCTTTCTCCGCGCCCGACTGGTCATCCAGGATCCCCGCGACGTCCTCCTCTAGACCGTCCTTCGCGTTGTCCAGGCGGTCTAGGCGATGCACGATGGCGTCCATCCCCATTTTTGGGTACTTGCCCATGAGGAACGACACGTGCTCGCAGTGGCACTCAGCGTGCTTTCCACCTGATCCGGCGCACCCCGCGGTTCCCGGCGCCTCGGAGTCCTCCGCCATGGGTGTGTCGCCCATGCTATCCCGCGTTGGCTCCGTGTGCCGGGCCACAGGCGCCGTCCTGGCTCTGGCGGGCCTCTCCAACGCCTCGGCATCATGCTCCAGGCTGGGTTCTGGGGCTGTGTTCGCCCTTGTGGGCGGTCTGGCCGTCTCCTCCGACTTTGAGGGTTGCTCATAAGCTGTCCGATAACCCTCGGAGTGCTCGGAGTCCGACAGCCTGACCGAGCTGGGGTCCGTATCCATAGCCCCGGCGTCCCCTGCCGCGGGCTTGGGTGACCCGCGCTTCCGGTAGCGCCGGGCCCGTCCTCCACTGCTGCCTGAATGGCAGGCCTCGTCAGAGTCCTCCGCGGCAGAGCGGAGGTTGCATGCCTTTCGGCAGCGACGCTCACACATGGAGACCAGATCCTCCATGTCAAGTCCTCCTCTTCCCGAATGTCGTACTTCTCTTCGGGCTTCAACTTCCGGAGTTCGCCATGCTCTTGAACGTCTCCGCTGTTCTATGGCTCCAATCTCCGGCGTGGTCTCCACCGAGTCCACAATACACACCCGGGGCGTACTTGGGCAGGGATCATAGGGGCCCAAGTCCCCGGGTCGGCGGTAGGTAGGGGCAGCAGGTACGCCTCTGCTACCATAAGAAAGGTCCCTACCAGGACCGGCCCCTGCTGTGCCCCTTCCGCCTGTCACCCCTGCTGACTTGCTCCTGATCAACGATTGCATTTCTCAAAATCCTCAAAGTCCAGGGTCCAAAATCCAAAAATATAGAAAATGTAATCCTCCTTCAACCCTGAACAGCAACCAGATCCCACAAATACAGCAATGGCCCAATTCACAATCCAATCCAAATCCAGACTGCGGGCTTCCGTTCAGCACACCGATCGTCTCTCGGTGGCGGGCATGTACAAGATTTGCACCAAGAAGGAAAGCCCTGAAATTGGCATATGAACACAAATAAAGCAAAGTTGGGAAAAGGAGTAAACATACACATTCACAGCCATAAACCCCTCATTCCCTGGACTCAAGACCTTCCCTTGACTCACCAACATATTGCCCTGAACCAGGTCAAATGAGATGGCTGAATGCCATGTGTCACAAGTCGCTACACAAACCCCAAAAATGTGTTCACTCCCAAGCTTCTAAATCCTAGCCCAATAGGGGAGGTGGCGTGTCATGGCCTAGAGTGGCACTCAGGACCCTGCCCTACCCTGCCATAACCTTGGTTGGACTTGGAGTCGAGTGGGCTTAGAGATATGCCCCATGAGTTTGAACTCATAACATGCCAAAAAACTGCCAATTCACACCATATTGGCCATATATCAAATATATGCTCAAAATTGAAGTTACTAATTATCCGAAGGCTCAAAGCATGCATGGAATCAAAGTCTGGTATTCATGGAGGATGGAGACCAAAGATCAATGCCCATGTACATCCCCACTTTACCCTCGAAACCCCTTCGGATATGGGCGCCACGCACTGCCCAAGTCAGCCCATGATCTTGAGACCAATTTTTGTAATCCTTCGTGCGCCAAGCCAAATGGAGTACGCGATCCGGCATATGGTGGTGTTCAACTCCAAAGCATATGCCAACATATGAACAACATACCATGGTTCGACTCTCCATATGTTTCTTGCTGTTAGCCGACCAGGTAAGTACACAAAACGCAAAAATGAGCAAATATTGAGGTCAAAAACATGACAAAGTTGTCATGATAGTATATCTCTGTGCTCACCCATGATATCCGCGCATGGTTCAATATACAAATGATAAGAAACATTTGCGAACAATTCCCCTACTTGGATCCCCAATCGGGCGCATGGAGATACCTTCGCCACTCATATCTACATGCCCCATGAAAATGGGAGTGCACTCATGGATCTCTTTGCCAAACATACCATGAGCAATACATACGCGGTAGACTTAGTCTAGCGCTTTGAATTCCACAATTGGGACATGGGCAAGGCCCTTGTCACGTATGGCTCCCCATCTCTTCGGCCACACGAAGATATATAACATGGGCGTGAGCATATCGAAGCACATACCATGCATATAACACATACCCTCAAAAAGTGGCTCCCACCATGGTATGTCATGCCCCTCCATGGACATAACTTCAAGTTAAAAATACGTGGGAACCCAAGGAAAGTATCTATGCAACCCCAACACTCATGCGGTACACTCGAAAGTCGCATTAATATATTCGGTTGCACGGTCCAAGAGTTATATATCACTTTATACCCTCTTGCCCATTCTCCCTTGCTATACCGGGCATGTATACACACCAAAGGCGTTTGATGCTTCCTAAATTAAGTTGAGACCAAGGCGGTTCCAACCCACTTCTGATATTGATATTCCTCGCCGTGAGCCGGAGATATGATTCTTCGAAGTGATCTCAGGAATCACTTTTGTTTCGACTATATCTCCAAGAAAAATGAGGGATATAACAAAAGGAAGGTTGATTCAAGATCAGGGAAAAATGTACGACCACTCGAGATTCATTATATCAAGTGCGGCGATGTCGAGCTCGAGAATCCGATTCTGAAAGTCTGAAAAAATCGGATTAACTTTGCGAGTGTAAAATAGGAAAATTGCGGAAGCAACGAACCCTTTACTGATGAAATCTGACCCTTCATCGGAGTTTCCGCCAAAATATCTGTAAATAACAGTTAACCATTCGGTTACCGCAAAATCGCGAGCCAACTGACAGTCGCCGATACACTGACTATCAGAACGGAAGGCTGAAAAATGACGGAAACTTTATGATAAAAAAACCCTGTTGATTCCTGATATTCTGATATATAAATCTCAGCTGGCGGCGCTTCGGTACTGAATATGGCCGCTCATAGCCGGAATGGCCAAACCTATCACACTATCACATCGGGTTAGGTCAGGTGGATGGGAGAGTATGATATCAGCCAATGGCGGCTTGCCGGCACATAGATACACACCCCAAGTGACCCAAAGATGGCCACGGGGGTCCGAACCGGCTTCAACCCTCTGGGAAGGGTTTCGAGTCGAAGAGGCCACCTGGGAGCCCTTCTCAGCGTTTGTTCTACCTGAGGAATGCCTAAACTCAGTTCTGGTAGACTACTTGTCCCAAAACAACCTTGGTGAGTTGCTGAGGCTCGCTGAGACGCTTGCCTCCAAGACTAAAGCTAGGGACTGAACCTTACCCTTACCTGCCTAAGCGTATGTGTGAGTGTGCTATTCCTAAGGTCCTGAGAGTAAGCTGCAGAAATGGTGTCCTAATTATACCCAAGTCTGCACGCTTGCTAAACCTGGAGGATGTCTTACCGGTGCCACGGGGTACGCCCCAGGTCTCTCCTCCCCTAAGCGCCCAGTTTCTGTGCTGGCGCATAACCTTGGGGGAATACCCAGCATACTAATCCAGGTATTCTGAAGCCGGTTCGGACCGCCGTGGCCATCTTTGGGTCACTTGGGGTGTGTATCTATGGGCCGGCAAGCCGCCATTGGCTGATATCATACTCTCCCATCCACCTGACCTAACGTGATGTGATAGTGTGATAGGCTTGGCCATTCCAGCTATGAGCGGCCATATTCAATACCGAGGCGCTGCCGGCTGAGATTTATATATCAAATTATCAGGAATCAACAGGGTTTTTTTATCATAATGTTTCTGTAATTTTTCAGCTATCCGTTCTGATTGTCAATGTATCGGCGACTGTCAATTTGCTCGCGATTTTGCGGTAACCGATTGGTTAACTGTTATTTCCAGATATTTTAGCGGAAACCCCGATGAAGGGTTAAATTTCATCAGAAAAGGGTTCGTTGCTTCCGCAATTTTCATGTTATACACCCGCAAAATTAATCCGATTTTTTCAGACATTCAGAATCAGATTTTCGATTTCGAGGTTGCCGCACTGGATATGATGTATTTCGAGTGGTCCTACATTTTTCCCCGATCACGAATCAACCTTTCTTTTGTTGTCTCCTTCATTTTTCCTGGAGATATAGGCGAAACAAAATTGATTCGTGATACCACTTTCAATAATCATATCTCTGGCTCACTGCGAGGAATTTCAATTTTGAGGTACGGGCTGGAATCGCCTTGGTCTCAACTGAATTTAAGAAGCGTCAAACGCCTTTGATGTGTACACATGCCCGGTGTAGCAAGGGATAATGGTCAAGAGGGTAGAAAGTGATTTATAACTCTCGGACCATGCAACCGAATATTTTAATGCGACTTTCGAGTGTACCGCATGAGTGTTGGTGTTGCAAGGAAACGTTCCTTGGGTTCCTACGTATTTTTAACGTGAAGTTATGGCCATGGAGGGTCATGACATACCATGGTGGGAGCCATTTTTGAGGGTATGTGTTATATGCATGATATGTGCTTCGCTATGCTCACGCCCATGTTATATCCTCGCCAAGTGGACCCAACGGACCTGGGGGATCCCCACGGACCGATGGGTGTGGGTGGTCACGCTGCGCCCCCAGCAGAGGGAAGTCCCCCCAAACCGCAGGGGACCCACCCCCCCACGCACCACCACCCTACAACTATGCCCGTACATGGTGGCAGCCCGCCTCATGACGCTGCTGTGGCCGGGCCCAGACACCCCCACCCAAAACTACCCCCACCTCACAGAGGAGGACATGCCCGGCATCCAGCGATGCTTCTTCCAGACCCTCGACTACCTCCAGCAAACACACCCGCACGTCCTGGAGCAGATATGGCCACCCCCCGGGTAACCCACGTGCCCGCGCAGCCGAGACAACGCCACCACGCCAGCACCAGCACGCACGGATCACCAGGGAAAACGCGCGCACACGCCCGGTGCCCGAACCTGCATCCTCGTTGTCGCTACTTACAGGACCCAGCATCATACGCTCGCCCCCGAAGCCCAGGACCCTCCGCCGTCTCCCATAGCCTTCTCCTTCGTCTCCGACTCCACAACCTCCACCACCACGACCACCTCATCCACCACCACCACCACGTGCACATCCAGCACTCCACCCCCCAGGCCGCGGGGGACACCTCCCAAACGGGCCTCCAAACCCGCCCCCACCGCGAGCAGCCCCGCCGCCGCCAAGACCCACGCCCCGACGAGGCCCACACCCACGACCCAGCCGAAACTCAAGGCCGCCGCCAAACGGCCACCCAAACCCGCCAGCACGCCACGACCGCAACCCGCAGCCAAGCCCAAACCCAAGCACAAACCCGGCGCCACGACGGCAGCGCGAGCCCGGCCCCCCGAGGACGTCCTCTACGACATCCGGCCCCAGCCGTCCCAGGCCCGAAGGCAGCAGCGCCCAGCGCGGCGCCCCCCCACCGTCACCGACGCCACCGCCACCACCTTCATGGCGGAGCGCGCCGCGGCCGAAGCGCGACGCACCTCGTCCCGCCACCTCTCAAAGCCCGCACCCCACCCCCACGGGCCGCTCCCGACCAAGCCAGAACGACGCCAGGGTCCACCAGCAGCGTCCCCACCCCCCTACGAACCCTGGATGACAGCCCACATACAATGCATGCCCCACTACCGCCGCCGCCGCGAGTCCCCGCCCAACCCCGAGGCGGAGACCGTACACGCACACCCGCGGGTCCACATCCGCGTGCGCCCCCACTCCCCACGCACCCCCACGGAACAGGACTACGAGGAATCACCCAGGCCCGCCACCGCCACCGGTCCCCACGACCCCGTCACACCCACCCACGCCCACTCCTCCGCCCAAGACCGCAGGCCCGCCCAGGAACAGTGGTGGCAGCGCTGGACCCACACGCAGCTCTGGGAGCTGCGAAAGTGGGCCCGGGGAGAGCCCTCCCTCGAGGGCCTGGTCCATCGGCCCCGCAAGGGGTCGGTGGAGAACTGCCGCCTCCAGCCGGCGGGGGGGTGGATGCCGCAGGCCGCATGGGAAGCCATGCTGGCCGATGCGCTCCACCCCCTGGGAGTCCACCCCTGCAACCTCCCCGCGCCCCAGGACCACCCGTATGTCCTCAGGCGCCTGCGGGAGACCCTCCAGGAAACGCAGCGAGACGGCATCCGCCTGTGGGACATCACCCAAAGCCCAGCCCCGCACACACACACCCCCTCACCACCCCACAAGCGTCGGCGCACCAACACCGGCGACACCCAGTGCACCCCAGGAGCCCTGCGCGCCACACAACACGACGCGCCTGACCCCCCGGCCGGCGGCGCCGCCATCTAACCCCGTTACCCAGCAAACCACCACCACGGGGCGCCACACCAGGCCCCGCCCAGAAGTCACCAAACGAGCCGGACGCCGAAGGAAGCCAACGCACACGACAACGAGCACCACTACGCCCAAAGGCACCGAACCCAGGCCCGCTAACGTCGCAACCGCCTAACCGAGCCAGAACCCAAGCACAAGTCAAACCCGAGCCACACCCCGAAACCGCTAACCCTTGACTCCTAACCAAGCCCGCCGAGGGAACAACGTAACCACAGCCCACACCCACAGCCGACACAGCCGCCTAACCAGCCAGCTCCAGAAGCAAAGAGACACCTCACCAAACCCACCCTGACCCAAGCCCGTGTACATCAGGACGCGCGAGCCGCACCCCTGGGGCGCGACTGCCGCCACAGCACCGACGACACACGCCAGAGGACACAATGCTATTGCACCGCCACACCAGCTGCCCATGCCTGTGCCTGCAGTGTACGCGCGCCCCTGTTCTTCTCTTTTTTGTTTTTTCTTTTTTTTCCCAAAAAAAAAAAACAAGTAAAAAAAAAACAGGTAAAAAAAAACGAAAAATAGGGGGGGAGGAAGAGGGACACAACCACCCATGGCACACGCGCACCGCACACAGCACGCACACCGGTGAACAGGAGCCCAGTGGCCCAGGACACCGCACATGCAACACAACACACCGAGCGAGCACACCGGTGAACAGGAGCCAGCCGGCCCAGGACACCGCAGACACACCACAGCAAACCGCGCGGGCACACCGGTGAACAGGAGCCCAGCGGCCCAGGACACTGCACACACATAGGGCGGCCGAGGGACAGGAAAGAACCAATACCCCATGGGTCGGACGCACTGGGGCGACCCAGCCGACCCACCGGGCCAGTGGCAGGAGCGGTACTCCAAGGCCACTGGTCCGAGCCCGGCCAGGCTGCATCGGGGACCATGGCAAACGTCACCCGGAGCCATGGAAGCAACCGGTGACAGGCGAGCCGGTACACAGTCCAGGAGGGGGTCACCTGCCAAGCAGAGTGGCCCCGCAACTCAAGCGACAAGGGTGAGGCGGTCGTACCGTAGACAAGCGGGAGCAATACCCCTTGTGGTGAGAGATACTCCACGCGGCTGGGCAGCCCCCCAGAGCTGCCGCCCAAAGGAGGGGGCATGTGGCCCTACCCATGGACACATGTGGGGACACCCTCCCACCTGGGACACATGGACCGGGTGGCCGCGACAATGCCTTCCCAAGCACATGCGGGAGCGGCTCAAGAGGCACCTGACATACGGCAGTGGGAGGGACAGGACGTCCCCTTGGTAAGACCTTCTTCCTGCAATGTCAAAGGAGGCATCCCGAGCTCCCGAGGATACCTACCTACCTACCTATGCTCATGCCAATGTTATATATCTCCGCTCGTAGGAAGATATGTGGAGTCATACGTGGCAAGGGCTTCGCCTATGTGCTAATGGTGTGCTCCATAGCGCTAGACTAAGTCTACCTCACATATAGTGCATGTGGGAAGGCTTACGAAGCGACCCACAAGCGCCACTATCAATTTTCCCATTTTCATGGTGCGTGTCGTGAGGAGGTTCGAAGGTGTCCCCATGCGTCCATGTGGGGATTCAAGTGGGGGGATTCTTCGCAAATGGTCTAAAGCAATTGTGTTTTGAACCATATGTTGATACCATGGGTCAGCGAAGTTATATACTATTGTGATTATCTTGAATTTAGCAACAGTTGCATGTTTTTGACCTCATTTTATGCTCATTTTTGTATTCTATGTGCTCAACCGGTCGGCTAACAGTAAAGTGCCTAGAGATCCATGAACTATGGTATGTTGCTTATATGTTGGCATATGCTTCGGTGTTGCACCTCACCATATGCCGGATCACGTGGTCACTTTGGCGTGGCACACGAGGCCTCACAAAATTAGGTCTCAAATTCGTGAGTTGACTTGTGAAGCATGGCATGTATATATTCGGAGGGGTTTGAGAGCCAATGTTGGGATATTCTTGGGTATGGATCTTTGGTCTCTATCACCCTTGTATATTACTCTCCGGTTTGACACATGCATGGAGCATTTGAAGATTTGCCGTATGCATTTTTGAGTATATACTTGAATTTTGGGCACTATGGTGTGATTTGCCTAATTTTGCTATGTTGTGAGGTCATCGGCATGGGGCAATTCTCCAAGCCCAATCGACTCCAAGTCCAACCAAGGTTATGTCAGGGTAGGGCATGGTCCTGAGTGCCACTCTAGGCCATGACACGACACCTCCCCTATTGGGCTAGGATTTAGAGGCTTGGGAGTGAACACATTTTTGGGGTTTGTGTAGTGACCTTTGACACATGGCATTTAGCCATCTTATTCGACTTCGTTCAGGGCACCATGTTGGCGAGTCAAGGGAAGGTGTTGAGTCCAGGGAATGAGGGGTCTATGGCTGTGATTGTGTCTGTTTCCATCTTTCCCCAATTTTGCTTGATTTGTGTTCATATGCCAATTTCAGGGCTTCTTTATTGATTTTGGTGCAATTCTATGTACATGCCCAACGCCCGTGTCTCCGTGTGCACCGTGAGACGACCGGCGTGTTGAAAGGAGTTGTTGAGTGTCAACGCGGGACCCCAAACACCCTTGGAAGCCCTCAGTGTGGATTTTTTGGATTTGAGCCATTATACTTGGAAGTTGGTTATTGCAAGGGATCAGGATTTGTGTGAAGGAGCCATATTTTACTATTTTTTGTGGGAAATTGTGCAGGATAGGGCAAGATCATGCAGAACCTGGTGAGAAGCAAGACCATAGGAGTGACAGGAAATGGTGGAAGGGGTACAGCAGGGGCCGGTCCTGGTAGGGACCTTCTTTATGGTAGCAGAGGATTACCTGCTCCCTACCGCCGCACCGGAGACTTGGGCCCTCATGAGCCCTGCCCAAGGACGCCCCGGGTGCAGATCGTGGAGTCCGTGGAGTTGACGCCGGACTTGGAAGCCCGAGAAGAGCGAAGATGCTCAGGACGGGGAGCCCTTGTAGGACATGGGCTAGACATAGAGGACCTGGCCTCCATGTGTGAAAGGCAATGCCGCAAGGCTTGCAATCTCCGCTCCGCTGCGGAGGAGTTGGAGGAGACTGGCAGCAACGGCAGGGCCCGGCGCTACCGGAAGCGCGGGTCTCCAAAACCCACGACGGAAGCCAGGGCAATGGAGACGGATCCCAGCCTGGTCAGGCTGTGGTCAGCTGCAGATCCCGAGGGGCATTCCGATGGCTATCCGACCGGTTTCCCTTTGGAGTCGAAGGAGATGGCCAGACCGCCCACAAGGGCGCAAACGGCCCCCAAACCCAGCCTGGAGCATGACGCCGAGGCGTTGGAGAGGCCTACCAGAGCCAGAACGGCGCCTGTGGCCCGGCACACGGAGCCAAAGCGGGATAACATGGGCGACACACCCATGGCGGAAGAGTCTGAGGTGCCGGGAGCCGTGGGATGCGCCGGATCAGCTGGAAAGCACGTTGAGTGCCACTGCGGGCACGTATCCTTCCTCAGCGGCAAGTACCCAAAGATGGGGATGGACGCCATCGTGCAGCACCTCGACCGCCTGGAGAACCAGAAGGACGGCCTAGAGGAGCACATCGCAGGGATCCTGGATGACCAGTTGGAAGCGGAGAGAGACATGGCGGAGCTGCGAGCGGAGCAGGACCGGTACCGGGAGAAGCTGGAGATGGCCCTGCAGAAGCAGCAGCGAGTGATGGACAGCCTCCTCCACCAGGTGGAGGACATGTCGGGACGCCTGAAAAGGCTAGAGAAGTTACAACCCCTCGCCTCGGGTCCGGAGCTCCCGGCAAGGCCGGCAACGGCTTAGCTGGTGGAGCGGGTTAAGACCCTCAGGAGCGCCATGGAGAAACCCATTAGCGGCACTGCAGAGGCACCTTACGCGCCTCCGCGTGTTGACCCAGGTGCACTGCCGTTTGTTCCCATTTTCAGCGAATCTATAATGCTCGGGGAGCACACGGCACTGGCTGGGTCCATGCGGGAAGAGCACGCAACCACGGACCTGAGGAGCCTGACGGTACAGATGTCCCCTGCCGCCCAGGATCCACCGACCGCTACGACTGCCCATGCAGTTTATGCGGAAGAGGAGATCCAGACCATGCAAGAGCGAACCATGGGAAGGGCCGACGGACATGGTCGAGGTCATCCAGGCGGAAACCTGTGGGTGAAGGACCCCACTACGGGGATAGGGACAGCCGGTGGAGCAAGCCCTTCCCGCATCCCAAACCCCATGGGTTCAGGCCCAACTGGACCGCACTCCATGGAGGAGAGAGATGTACGGGGAGTGTACTCACACCCCCCGGCCACAGGTGGTATCCGTCTCGGTGGAGTGGTGGCTACGGACGTCGGAGACGCCATCAGGATTGACGACCTCAGGGGAATCAAAATCCCCTACTACGATGGCAACCCCTCCAACCTGGATGACTTCATCCTGGATTGGGAGGACTTCGCCGAGGAGGTCGTCGGCGAGATGAAGGGAGCGCCAAGGGACAACTGGGTATGTCGGACATTCCCACACAGGCTGGCGCAGGACCTGAAGGAGGAGCTCAGGGATCAGATCTGCGAGGGATTGATCCAGACGGAGGAGGCCTGCCTCCAGTGGCTGGAGGACGAGGAGCGAGTGGACGCCCCCAACCAGAAGTTGGAGGATTTGTGGTCCATTCCGCTGCCGCTGGAGCGCGGGGAGGTGAGGGTCCGGGAATGGAATCCGTACATCCGCAAGTACCGAAGAAGCCTCAAGCTGGTGGAGGACTGGAGTGAGTCCAGCGAGATCCGACACCTGCTCAAGGACGTCCTCCCCGGCCACTGGAAGAAGAAGGTGGAGGACGAGGAGAAGAAGAGAGCAAAGAAGCGCGTGGCGGTACGGATCATGGCATCGGAGGACACCCACGCCGGAATAATGGAGTTTTTCCGGCAAAACCTCGGCGAGCCCAGCCGAATGTTGGGGTTGAAGAACGCCGTCTACGTGGGGGTATTCGGCGACACCATGGGGCATAGGCTGGTGCGCCTCAACAACCCGGAGTGGAGGCGCGGAGAGCGGCTGAGGATGCAGGTCATCTTCGCCCGCACGAGCCTGGACTAGATCGTGAAGTACATCACGCCGGAGCTGAAGCTCAACGCCAAGAATGAGGCCCACGTGCAGGATCGACAGGGCCATGGACATCGCGGTCATCGGGAAGATGGCCAACACCGAGAGGTCAAGGAGGACACAGTCGGCACCGCGAAGGAAGGGAGTGGAAGCGGCCAAGATCTCTGGACCGCGACCACCCGAGAGGATCATGAAGAAGGCCCCTTCTTCGCGTTTGTAGCGCACAATATGAAGGAGCATGGGCAGGACAGGTCCAGGTGGAACCGCCTCGATCCAAGGTTCAACAAGAACCGCAAGCAACCGCGGAGGATCGGGAAACCGCCGCTCTCGTTCCGCGAGTACAGATCACAGCACGACGGTTGCTGGGTCTGCTACGGCAAGGGGAACAACCATGCAGATGACCACCGGCATTGTAAGGTATATGAGGCTGACAAGAAGGCCTACTTCGCCGCCCATCCAGACAAGAAGCCCAAGGAGCAACGAATTGCCGATTGGAAGGCAAAGGGCGGAGACGGTGAAAAAGGCCAAGGAAAGGGCCAAGGGAAAAGGCGGAGGAAAAGGCTATGGTGGAGGACCCGGCCCAGACCGACGCGTGAGGTCGATCGAGGAGGTTGCTGAGGACATGTTGAGGAGGTTGGAGGAACTCAAAGCCCAGCAACCTGGTGGACAAAGTCTGCGCGGATCGCAGCAGGAGGGAGCTGCGGCAGGCCACGTCTAGAGGAGCCCCCACGGGAGTGGGACCCCGGAGGCCTCTCCTCCGAAAATCAGTGGAATCCTAGAGAAAGCGAAGGCACATCAGGTGCCAAAGAAGGCCCCGGAAGAGCCAAAACCACTGAGCTTCGTCACTCCCAACCCCTGGAGCACCCTGCCAAGGGAAGTGTATGTGGGCAAGGGACGTGGCAAGAAAGAAGGAGCGACCACGGAGAGCCCCGTGGACGGGCAGGACCAGCCCAGGATCTACACCATCCGTGACCATACCCTCGAAGTCCTGATGCACCCGGATGTGCTAGAGTTGCATGCCGTGAGAGCCGTCCATGCACCGCAGGGTGATGAGCGGCAGTTGCACTTGAAGGTGCGTGTACGGTGCGGACAAGAGGAGTTGGTGGTGGATTTTTTGGTGGATACGGGTGCCCAGGTGAGCCTGGTCCGGAGAGGGTTGTTCAAGGAGGAATCCCTGCAGCCCAGCCGTAGACCGGTACGCCTGAAGGTGGCCAATGGAGAGATTATGGGTGGTGGCACCCATGAGGCCACTATCAGTATGGAATTCTGGGAGCTTGAGCGCTTGAACCGCCTTGATTTGGCGAAGATAAGCCGTCTATCAGGGAACTTCTATGTGGCCGACATTACAGATTGGGATATGATCATGGGGTATGACTTCATGGTGGGAAACGCCATTGGAGCCCTCCCCATCGTGCAACGCTGGTCCGGGAAGATGATGAAAGCCTTACATGGCTGTCCACGGACTATGCATGCGGATCATCCCAATGGAATGCTGAGGAAGAGGATCGGATCGCCCAAGCGGTGCAAGCTGTAGGTGCCAAGTCCAGAGGAGACCGCGGAGTTCAGCTCACGGAGTATGGAATGGGGCCGCAGGTGTATGCCAGAATGATTCAGACGCTGGGAGCCGAAGCGCCCGAGACGGACGTCTTCGCTTCCCGGGATGCCCCACTTTTGAGGAAGTGTAGGAGGCATTGGCATCGAGGAGACTCAGCCTGGCACAGGCATTGGGGTTTGAAGGAGTGGGGGCCCATGTATTGGCATGGCTCCCTGGAAAATACCAGACGTATGGTGGAGACGATCGTCGCGGATATGGCTAAGGGGATCCTTGTCATAACCGGCATAGGATCCACCCCATGTCCGCTGGAAGGTCTCAAGTCGACGCTGGATTACATCACCCTGAACGAGATGTCATTCGGGACAGAGGAGGAGTTGTTCATCGACGCCAAGGGTTTATCAATGCCCCCCCCGGGTCAAGCGTGGGGTACCAGGGCCTTCCTGGTAGATGGGGCGCAAGCCCAGCCCACGGGTGATGAAGCATTCATCCGTAGGGTTGAGGCGGTGCCCATGCGGGTCATGCTTGAGCCCAAGGAAGGGACGGATCAGCCAATGGATGGCATTGACGTCCTGTCCCACGCCGAGATCGACCACGTCGTCAACTACATGCGGATGGGGATGCACGACCGGGTGGCAGCCATAAAGGGGCGAGACATGGTCACATCTCCGCATTGGTGGGATGACAAGATGTTGGTCACTGGCAAGTACGAGAAGGATGAGTTCGTGGCGAGGGTCATGGATCACATCGCGGACCAATAGGATGGTCCGGTTGGGTCGGACCCGCCGACGTGGGATTTTCCAAGAATGGGGGCCGGTAGCGACAAGAACCCGGCTGATGCGGCAAATCTTCAAAGATTATCGGTGGGAAGCGCGCCCCACGACGATGAAGACGGCATATCGGACGAGGAGAAGTCAGAATCGGACCTAGAAGAGGCCTATACCGCAGTGCGGTCGGTTGTATCGATACCGAAGCAAGCGGCTGAAGAGGCCCAGGAGAACCTGAAGGTCGCCGAGCTGAAGGAGAGGCTGATAAATGCCTATCCGCGGCTATTCAGTGGCTTTGCCAACGAGAACCCTCCAGATCGTGGGAGGTTTGGCACAGCGAGGATCCAGCTGAAGCCGAACCCCAAGATCTATCCTCATCGGGAGTACCAACATCAGGGCGATCGGGCCGAGGCCATGAGGAAGTTGTTGGCCGAGTTTATTGAGCGGGGCTGGATCGAACCCTCCGACAGTGACTGGGCCAGCCCAGCCTTTATCGTGCCCAAAAAAGAGAAGGGCGAGTGGAGGTTGGTGGTTGATTACAGGGGTTTGAATGAGCAAACCGAGCACGACTCGTACTCGCTTCCTCTGATCGACAACATCCTCCAAAAACAACAAAAAAAGCTGATCTTCACGGTGTTAGACCTGAAACACGGCTATCACCAGATGCCGCTACACCCGGACTCCAGGCCCTGCACAGCGATGTCGACGCCGCTGGGGCCCATGCAGTGGAAAGTGGTGCCTTTGGGCGCCAAGAATGGCAACGCCGCTTTCCAGCGCATGATGAAGGACCTACTCGGTCCTGTCCGGGACTGTGCCGACCCCTTTGTGGATGACATCTTCATCGGGTCCGGCACGGAAGACATGACTGAGGACGAGCTCATTGAAGCGCATGAGAAGGATCTGCGCCGAGTGCTCAGCGAGCTGGACAAGCACAACATGGTGTGCAAGCCCACTAAAGCCTCACTCTTCGTGAGGGAAGTGGAGTTTGCGGGGCACGTGGTTGGTCACGGGCAACGCCGTCCCATGCCTGGGAAGCTGGCGTCCCTGCACCACTGGGGGAAGCCCCAGACCATCAGCGAACTCCGATCCTTCATGGGGTTCTGCAATTACTATTCGGGCTATGTCCGGATGTATGCGGAACTATTGGGCCCGCTGCACAAGATGCTGCAAGTGGGCAAGTTCGATGGCCGGAAGGGGAGCAAGAAGAAGCTTGCCTGGACCCCTGAGGCCGAAGATGCGTTCAGCCGCCTGAAGGAGCGACTCCTGGGGCAGCTGGGGCTATTCCTGGTGGACCCGAACAAGGGATTCGTGCTACGGACAGACGCCTGAGACTATGCTGTAGGGGCAGTCCTCGAGCAGGTCCGGGACGACGGGTCGCACGTACCCGTGGCGTTTTGGAGCCGAATCCTGGCCGAGGGCCAACGTCGAACCTGGACCGCGAGGGAGAAGAAGACGTACGCCATAGTTTGTGCGCTCAGGAAGTGGTCGGGCCACATCGGATTACAACCAGTGGTGGTTTGCACGGACCATAAGTCCTTACAGAGCTGGCACAAGGAGCACGTCGACACCCCCTCGGGACCGGCGGCAAGGAGGGCCCGGTGGCAGGAGACGTTCGCCAAGTTCAACCTCAGCGTCGTATACGTCCCGGGGAAGGACAACACTGTGGTGGGTTGCCTCAGTCGATGGGCTTACCTTGCTGGCAAAGCATGGATGGACATATCCAGCCATGGAGACGCCGAGGAGACCGAGGAGGCCAAGCGCATAATCGAGATGGAGAAGGCCGTGGAGCAAGAGGGGGTCAAGTGCTTTGTGGTGAGGGAAAACCGTACAGACCCCGCCAAGTTCCGGGGCGCCCAAGTCCAAGCTATTCGAGAGGAAACCCTCGAGCAATGGATGGTGGCCCCCGTAGAGCTAGTCAGGTCGGTGCTGACAGAAGACTGGTCGGATGACTATGCGGCATCCGAACACTGGAGCATTTACTGGAATGTCGTGAGCGCCCCGTCGGACGACGAATGGCCTGAGGGCTTGACCGAGGATGGGGATAAATCATTCCTCAAGGACAAGATATTGGTCCCTGAGAACCGAATGGAGGAGCTCATTGACCACTGGCATAACGCCCGGCTCATGCATCCTGGTCTGGACAGGATGCAGCAGGACCTGGAGTGGCGCTTCCCACCGGGGTACTACGCCATCCTGGACAAGTACTGTAATGATCTTGGAGATCTTCTGTTTTGAGTGCTATTTTCCCCGTGATCTCCTTAGTGATTTCGAAATCCAAATGCGAATCCGGCAACGGCGCAGCACGTGATTGATCTCATAAATCACTACATAGTTTCATCCCAGTGTTCTGCACAGTACACAAAATGAATTTTATTCAATAGTTTAATAACCGAATTGCATTGCACTGTGCTTTACATATGCACGCACGCGCGTTCACTAAATGATCGCGGTCTGCGCGCACGTGCTGAGTTCCATTACACTCCCTTCACAAGCCATGTGCAGGGTGCTGAGGCACCAGGCACAGGGCTGACAAGAGATATGATGGACCTCAGCACTGCACAAAATAGACACTCAGAAAGCGGCACTCCAAAGCCCAGACGTGTTCGTAACCATAACTCAACGTGCAGTCAGACAAAGGCACTCCTTTATCGCGATAGCTCAACAGCTCCTCCCCATTCCACAGCATCTGCGGGTGCTGCTTGACCTCGGCCTCATAACTTCGGCGACACTCCGCCGCGTTACGCGCCCTGCCAAACCACCAATCAGCGTAAGCAAGCTGCTGAAGTTTCAATTCCTCCCAAGGCACCTTTGACGGTCGTGCAGCTTGCTCTATGTCAGCCCAAATAAAAGGCTCATCTCCTGGCAACGCATCGGGAACAGGCTCTCCTCTATAGTCACGAACAGTGTACTTGCTTCGCAAACCTGCCATAGAAATCTTGCCGAGTCTCACAAACTTGCTCTCAAACTTTGTGAACTCTTGGCCTCAGGTCCCAAAACGACAGTCAATAACCAACCTGCAGCCGCTGGCGATCGTCAAATACTGCGAATTCGGCGAACTTCAATCACTCCAGAAATGACTCCGACCCCACCAAAGAGAGTTTCACGGAAATCGAACACTGGGATTGTAATGATCTTGGAGATTTTCCCTTTTGAGTGCTATTTTCCCCGTGATCTCCTTAGTGATTTCGAAATCCAAATGCGAATCCGGCAACGGCGCAGCACGTGATTGATCTCATAAATCACTACATAGTTTCATCCCAGTGTTCTGCACAGTACACAAAATGAATTTGATTCAATAGTTTAATAATTGAATTGCATTGCACTGCGCTTTACATATGCACGCACGCGCGTTCACTAAATGATCGCGGTCTGCGCGCACGTGCTGAGGTACATTACAGTACTGTAGCGACTGCGCTGTGTGTCGGGCCACGAAAAGCCCCAACCATTCCACAGCGGACAACCCGGTGTATACGACTATACTGGAGGCCCCTATGCGGTCCGTGGCCATGGATGTATTTGCCATGCCTGAGGTCACCGTGGAAGGAGAGACCTACGACTGTGTCATCCTGGCGGTAGATAGGCAAAGCGGGAATATCGTGGCGGTCCCTGGCAAGAAGTCCAAGAAGAAGGACAAGAAGGACAAGCATGGAGTGCATCTGCAGGCTAAGACCGTCGCTAATGCCATGATCAGGCAATGACTGACAATTTTTGATGCCCCAGCTGTCATGTGCAGCGATCGGGGCAGTCAATCCGTAGGGACGTGGTTCAAGACGATGTGCAAGCACATGGGGATTCGGCACGCCAAGACCGTGGCGTACCACAGCCGGTCGAATGGCAGGGCTGAGGTGGCCGGCCGGCAGATGTTCGAGAAGTTCCGCCAGTTGCACATTGACGAACCGGGTCGGAATAGGTATAATTTGCTGTGGAGAGTTCTCCAGGCGTACCACGACCTTCCGGGGCCCACTGGACTGTCGCCCCATCGTATCCCGTTCCTACGGGATCGAGTGTCACACACTCTCCCGTGGTTGAACCATGGCAAGGTAGCCCGGGAGGCAAATGCTATGATGTCTGAGGCTGACGACATGGCGGCCAAGGTATGCAAAGCCCTTCAGGACGAGCATGAGAAGAGGGCCAAGTACTTCAAGCAGGGAAAAGTCCAGAAATATGCTCTCAGAGACACCGTATGGGTCGAGCGGCACCACAAGGATGTCCTGTCCAGGCATCGGCAGGCGTCTTGGTATGTGCCGGGGGTAATCGTTCGGAAGGTCGGGCAGGATGTGTATGCGGTTCGTATGGGGGATAACAAGATCCTTGACCGCGACCGGACCCAGCTTCGTCCCCGAGCACCAGACCCCAGCGGACGTCCCGCACCTTTGAGTTCACAGCCGGCGATGCGGACTCGGATGACGAGGGTGAGGACGACGACTTCACCGCCGAGAAGATCCTGATGGACAAGCCAGACCCTGGGACACCCGGGGGGGGGCTATATAAGGTCCGTTGGAAGGGGTTTGCCGCATCCAGAGATTCGTGGGAGCCCCGAGCAGTTTCGTTCCGAGGTATACCACGGTCTGGATGGATCTTCTAAAGAAAAAGAACAGTTCTTTGGATGTCAAGGACGTGTTGGTCCATTTGGTGTCTGCTAAAGCACCGTAATGGATCCCCCTTGGCATTTATGTTTGTCTTTGTACTTGAAGGACGGTTGAGGGCGTTCATCCGGGGATTTTGGGCCTTGATTGGGCATATACCCCCTTCACTCAGTCTCCACTTATATATTTCATTGTGGTATATGTATTTAGACTGGTCGACGACGCTATCTCTATCTTTGACCCCCTTGGTCCATGTTGTAGATCAAGAGGAGAACGGATATGGCGGAGGGCACCAATCGTGTGTGTCCTCACCCCTCCCTTGGGGCATGGGGGACGCCTACGCCGTATGCGGGGACTCCATGTGTCCTTGGGACATGGGGGGGGGGTTGGAGCCCATTGGGGTCCTCCCGTCCTCTCTTCCATGACTTCCGAGCGGATAGTCCCTACCAGGACCGGCCCCCGCTGTTCCCCTTCCGCCTGTAACCCCTGCTGACTTGCTCCTGATCAACGATTGCATTTATCAAAATCCAGGGTTCCAAATCCAAAAATATAGAAAATACTATCCTCCTTCAACCCTGAATAGCAACCAGATCCCACAAATACAGCAATAACCCAATTCACAATCCAAATCAGGCTGCGGGCTTCCGTTCAGCACACCGGTCGTCTCACGGTGGCGGGCATGTACAAGAATTGCACCAAAGAGGAAAGCCCTGAAATTGGCATATGCACACAAATAAAGCGAAGTTGGGGAAAGAGGTAAACATACACATTCACAGCCATAAACCCCTTCATTCCCTGGACTCAAGACCTTCCCTTGACTCACCAACATATTGCTCTGAACCAGGTCAAATGAGATGGCTGAATGCCATGTGTCACAAGTCGCTACACAAACCCCAAAAATGTGTTCACTCCAAAGCCTATAAATCCTAGCCCAATAGGGGAGGTAGCGTGTCATGGCCTAGAGTGGCACTCAGGACCATGCCCTACCCTGACATAACCTTGGTTGGACTTGGAGTCGATTGGGCTTAGAGATATGCCCCATGAGTTTGAACTCATAACATGCCAAAAAACTGCCAATTCACACCATATTGGCCATATATCAAATATATGCTCAAAATTGAAGTTACCACATATCAGAAGGCTCAGAGCATGCATGGAATTGAAGTCTAGTATTCATGGAGGATACAGACCAAAGATCAATGCCCATGTACATCACCACTTTACCCTTGAAACCCCTTCGGATATGGGCGCCACGCACTGCCCAAGTCAGCCCATGATCTTGAGACCAATTCTTGTAATCCTTCGTGCACCAAGCCAAATGGAGTAGGCGATTCGGCATATGGTGGTGTTCAACCCCAAAGCATATGCCAACATATGGACAACATACCACGGTTCGACTCTTCATAGGCTTCTCGCTGTTCGCCGACCAGGTAAGTACACAAAATGCAAAAATGAGCAAAATTGAGGTCAAAAACATGCAAATATGTCCAAATACAAAGTTGTCATGATAGTATATCTCTATGCTCACCCATGATATCCGCTCATGTTTCAATACACAAATGATTGGAACCATTTGCGAACAACTCCCCCACTTGGATCCCCAATCGGGCGCATGGAGATACCTTTGCCACTCATATCTACATGCCCCATGAAAATGGGAGCGCACTCATGGATCTCTTAGCCAAACATACCATGAGCAATACATACGCGGTAGACTTAGTCTAGCGCTTTGAATTCCACAATTAGGACATGGGCAAAGCCCTTGTCACGTGTGGCTCCCCATCTCTTCGGCCACACGAAGATATATAACATGGGCGTGAGCATATTGAAGCACATACCATGCATATAACACAGGCCCTCAAAAAGTGGCTCCCACCATGGTATGTCATGTCCCTCCATGGACATAACTTCACGTTAAAAATACATGGGAACCCAAGGAAAGTATCTATGCAACCCCAACACTCATGCGGTACACTCGAAAGTCGCATTAAAATATTCGGTTGCACGGTCCAAGAGTTATATATCACTTTATACCCTCTTGACCATTATCCCTTGCTATACCGGGCATGTATACACACCAAAGGCGTTTGATGCTTCCTAAATTAAGTTGAGACTAAGGCGCTTGTAACCCAACCTTCCTTATTCTCTTTCCTCACACTCGCGCGTAGATATTGCCCTTCAAAGTGGTCCCACGATTCACTTTTGTTTCTCTTATATCTCCAAGTCAAATGGGTGGCACGTATAAGGGAAACCTGATTCGGGCATAGGGAAAAGAGTATGACCACTCGAAGAAGACCAAATCAAGTGCGGCGATGTCGAAGTCGAAAATCCGATTTCGACATCGCGAAAAATTCAGATTAAAATTTCGAGTGCTTATTTAGAAAATTGCGGAAGCAACGAACCCTTGACAGATGAAATCTGACCCTTCATCGGAGTTTCCGCCAAAATATCTGTAAATAACAGTTAACCACTCGGTTACCGCAAAATCGCGAGCCAACTGACAGTCGCCGATATATTGACTATCAGAACGAAAGGCTGAAAAATTACGGAAACATTATGATAATAAAACCCTGTTGATTCCTGATATTCTGATATATAAATCTCAGCTGGCGGCGCTTCGGTACTGAATATGGCCGCTCATAGCCGGAATGGCCAAACCTATCACACTATCACATCGGGTTAGGTCAGGTGGATGGGAGAGTATGATATCAGCCAATGGCGGCTTGCCGGCACATAGATACACACCCCAAGTGACCCAAAGATGGCCACGGGGGTCCGAACCGGCTTCACCCCCCTTCTCAGAGCGTTGTTGCCGCTCGGAAGTCATTGAAGAGAGGACGGGAGGACCCCAATGGGCTCCAACCCCCCCCCCCATGTCCCAAGGACACATGGAGGCCCCACACACGTCGTAGGCGTCCCCCACGCCCCAAGAGAGGGGTGAGGACACTGATACTCAGCGCCCTACGCCATATCCGGTCTCCTCTTGATCTACAACATGGACCAAGGGGATCAAAGATAGAAAAACGTCGTCGGTCGACCTAAATAAGTATACCACAATGAAATATATATGTGGAGATCGAGTGAAGGGGGTAGATGGCCAATCAAGGCCCAAAAATCCCCGGATGAACGCCCTCACCCGTCTCCCAAGCACAGAAACAAACAAAAATGCCAAGGGGGATCCATTATGGTGCTACAGCAGCTACCAAGTGGACCAACACGTTCTTGACATCCAAAGAAATGTTCTTTTTTTTCAGGTAGTCCATCCAGACAGTGGTGTACCTCGGCACAAAACTGCTCAGAGGCTCCCACGAATCCCTGGATGCGGCGAAACCCTTCCAACGGACTTTATAAAGCCTACCCCCAGGCGTCCCCGGGTCCGGCTTGTCCGCCAGAATCTTCTCGGCGGTGAAGTCGTCGTCCTCACCCTCGTCGTCCGAGTCCACATCGCCGGCCGTGAACTCGAAGGTGACGGGACGTCCGCTGGGGTCTGGTGCTCGGGGACGAAGCTGGGTATGGTCGCGGTCCAGGATCTTGTTATCCCCCACACGAACCGCATACACAACCTGCCCGACCTTCCGCACGGTTACCCCCGGCACATACCAAGACGCCTGCCGATGCCTGGACAGGACATCCTTGTGGTGCCGCTCCACCCACACGGTGTCTTGGAGAGCATACTTCTGGACTTTTCCCTGCTTGAAGTACTTGGCCCTCTTGTCATGCTCGTCCTGAAGTGCCTTGCACACCTTGGCCGCCGTGTCGTCCGCCTCAGCCATCATGGCGTTCGCATCCCGGGCCACTTTGCCATGGTTCAACCACGGGAGAGTGCGTGACACTCGATCCCGTAGGAACAGGATGCGACGGGGCGACAGTCCAGTGGGCCCCGGAAGGTCGTGATACGCTTGGAGCACCCTCCACAGCAAATTGTACCAATTCTGGCCCGGTTCGTCGATGTGCAGCTGGCGGAACTTCTCGAACATCTGCCGCCCGGCCACCTCAGCCCGGCCATTCGACCGGCTGTGGTACGCCACGGTCTTGGCGTGCCGAATCCCCATGTGCTTGCACATCGTCTTGAACCACGTCCCCACGAATTGACTGCCCCGATCGCTGCAGATGACAGCTGGGACATCAAAAATCGTCAGCCAATGCCTGATCATGGCGTTAGCGACGGTCTTGGCCTGCAGACCCACTCCATAGTTGTCCTTCTTGTCCTTCTTCTTGGACTTCTTGCCCGGGACTGCCACGATATACCCGCTGTGCCTGTCCACCGCTAGGATGACACAATCATATGTCTCTCCTTCCACGGTGACGTCCAGGATGGCGAACACATCCATGGCCATAGACCGCATAGGGGCCTCCGGTATAGCCGTATACACCGGATTGCCCGCTGTGAGGTGGTTGGGGCTCTTCGTGGCCCGACACACGGCACAGTCGCTGCAGTACCTATCCAGGACGGCGTAGTACCCTGGAGGGAACCTGAAACGCCACTCCAGGTCCTGCTGCATCTTGTCTCGGCCAGGGTGCATGAGCTGGGCGTTGTGCCAATGGTCAATGAGCTCCTCCACTCGGTTTTCTGGCACCAGCAGCTTGTCCTTGAGGAACAACTTGTCGCCATCCTCGGTCAAGCCCTTGGGCCATTCGTCGTCCGACGAGGCGCTCACAGCATTCCAGTACCTGCTCCAGTGCTCGGATGCCGCGTAGTCATCCGACCAGTCCTCTGTGAGCACCGACCTGACTAGCTCTACAGGGGCCACAATCCATTGCTCGAGGGTTTCCTCTCCAATAGCTTGGACACGGGCACCCCAGAACTTGGCCAGGTCCGTACGGTTTGCCATCACCACAAAGCACTTGACCCCCTCTTGCTCCATGGCCTTCTCCATCTCGATGATGCGCTTGGCCTCCTCGGTTTCCTCAGCGTCCCCATGGCTGGATATGTCCAACCAAGCCTTGCCCGCGGGGTAGGCCCATCGACTGAGGCAACCCACCACAGTGTTGTCCTTCCCCGGGACGTATAGGACGCTGAGGTCGAACTTGGCGAACGTCTCACGCCATCGGGCCCTCCTTGCCGCCGGTCCCGAGGGGGTGTCGACGTGCTCCTTGTGCCAGCTCTGCAAGGACTGATGGTCTGTACAAACCACCACCGGTTGCAATCCGATGTGGCCAGACCACTTCCTGAGCGCACAGACTATGGCATACGTCTTCTTCACCCTCGCGGTCCATGTTCGACGTTGGCCCTCGGCCAGGATCCGACTCCAGAACGCCACGGGTACGTGCGACCCGTCGTCCCGGATCTGCTCGAGGACTGCCCCTACAGCATAGTCTGAGGCGTCCGTCCGTAGCCCGAATCCCTTGTCTGGGTCCACCAGAAATAGCCCCAACTGCCCCAGGAGTCGCTCCTTCAGGCGGTTGAACGCATCTTCGGCCTCAGGGGTCCAGGCAAGCTTCTTCTTGCTCCCCTTCCGGCCATCGAACTTGCCCACTTGCAGCATCTTGTGCAGCGGCCCCGAGAGTTCTGCATACATCCGGACATAGCCCGAATAGTAATTGCAGAACCCCATGAAGGACCGGAGTTCGCTGATGGTCTGGGGCTTCTCCCAGTGGTGCAGGGACGCCAGCTTCCCAGGCATGTGACGGCGTTGCCCGTGACCAACCACGTGACCCGCGAACTCCACTTCCTTCACGAAGAGTGAGGCTTTGGTGGGCTTGCACACCACGTTGTGCTTGTCCAACTCGCTGAGCACTCGGCGCAGATCCTTCTCATGCGCGTCGATGAGCTCATCCTCAGTCATGTTCTCCGTGCCGGACCCGATGATGATGTCATCCACGAAGGGATCGGCACAGTCCCGGACAGGACCGAGTAGGTCCTGCATCATGCGCTGGAAAGCGGCGTTGCCATTCTTGGCGCCCATAGGCACCACTTTCCACTGCATGGGCCCCAGCGGCGTCGACATCGCTGTGCAGGGCCTGGAGTCCGGGTGTAGCGGCATCTGGTGATAACCGTGTTTCAGGTCTAACACCGTGAAAATCCGCTTTTTCTGTTGTTTTTGGAGGATGGAGTCGATCAAGGGAAGCGAGTACGAGTCGTGCTCGGTCTGCTCGTTCAAACCTCTGTAATCCACCACCAACCTCCACTCGCCCTTCTCCTTCTTGGGCACGATGAAGGCTGGGCTGCCCCACTCACTGTCGGAGGGTTCGATCCATCCTCGCTCAATGAACTCGGCCAACAACTTCTTCATGGCCTCGGCCCGATCGCCCTGAAGTTGGTACTCCCGATGACGATAGATCTTGGGGTTCAGCTTCAGCTTGATCCTCGCTGTGCCAAATCTCCCACGATCTGGAGGGTTCTTGTTGGCGACGCCAGTGAATAGCCGCGGATAGGCACTGATCAGCCTCTCCTTCAGCTCGGCGACCTTCGGGTTCTCCTGAGCCTCTTCAGCCGCTTGCTTCGGTATCGATACAACCGATCGCACTGCGGTATAGGCCTCTTCTGGGTCCGATTCTGACTTCTCCTCGTCCAATATGCCGTCTTCATCGTCGTGGGGAGCTCTTCCCACTGATAATCTTCGGAAATTTGCGGCCTCAGGCTGGTGACTATCGCTATCGGCACCCATTCTTGGAAAATCCCATGTTGGTGGGTCCGACCCAACCGGACCATCGTATTGGTCCGCGATGTGATCCATGACCCTCGCCACGAACTCGTCCTTCTCGTACTTGCCGGTGACCAACATCTTGTCATCCCACCAATGCGGAGATGTGACCATGGCCCGCCTCTTCTTGGCTGCCACACGGTCGTGCATCCCCATCCGCATGTAGTTGACGACGTCGTCGATCTCGGCGTGGGACAGGACGTCAATGCCATCAATAGGCTGATCCGTCCCCTCCTTGGGCTCAAATATGACCTTCATGGGCACCGCCTCCACCCTACGGATGAATGCTTCATCACCCGTGGGCTGGGCTTGCCCCCCATCCACCAGGAAAGCCTTGGTACCCCACGCTTGACCCGGGGAGGGCATTGATACACCCTTGGCGTCCATGAACAACTCCTCCTCTGGCCCGAATGACATCTCGTTCAGGGTGATGGAGTCCAGCGTCGACTTGAGACCCTCCAGCGGACATGGGGTGGATCCTATGCCGGTTATGACCAGGATCCCCTTAGCCCTATCCGCGATGATCTTCTCCACCGTACGTGTGGTATTGTCCAGGGAGCCATGCCAATACATGAGTCCCCACTCCTTCAAACCCCAATGCCGGTGGCAGGCTGAGTCTCCTCCATGCCAGTGCCGCCTACACTTCCTCAGAAGTGGGGCATCCCGGGAAGCAAAGACGTCCGTCTCGGGCGTTTCGGCTCCCAGCGTCTGGATCATCCTGGCATACACCTGTGGCGCCATTCCATACTCCGTGAGCTGAACTCCGCGGTCTCCTCTGGACTTGGCACCCACAGCTTGCACCGCTCGGACGATCCGATCCTCTTCCTCAGCATTCCATTGGGATGATCCGCATGCATAATCCGTGGACAGCCATGTGAGGCATTCATCATCTTCCCGGACCAGCGTTGCACGATTGGGAAGGGCTCCAATGGCGTTTGCCACCATGAAGTCATACCCCATGATCATATCCCAATCTGTAATGTCGGCCACATAGAAGTTCCCGGATAGAGTGCTTCTCTTCGCCTGATCAGGGCGGTTCAGGCGCTCATGCTCCCAGAATTCCATACTGATAGTGGCCTCATGGGTGCCACCACCCATAATCTCTCCGTTGGCGACCTTCAGGCAGACCGGTCTCCGGCTGGGCTGCAGGGATTCCTCCTTGAACAACCCTCTCCGGACCAGGCTCACCTGGGCACCCGTATCCACCAACACATCCACCACCTTCTCCTCTCGTCCGCACCGTACTCGCACTTTCAAGTGCAACTGCCGCTCGTCGCCATGAGGTGTATGGACGACTCTCACGGCATGCAACTCTAGCACGTCCGGGTGCATCAGGACTTCAAGGGTATGGTCACGGATGGTGTAGATCTTGGGTTGGTCCTGCCCGTCCACGGGGCTCTCCGTGGTCGCTCCTTCCTTCTTGCCATGTCCCGTACCCACATGTACTTCCCTTGGCAGGGCGCTCCAGGGGTTGGGAGTGGCGAAACTCAGTGGTTTTGGCTCTTCCGGAGCCTTCTTCGGCACCCGATGTGCCTTTGCTTTCTCTGGGATTCCACTGATTTTCGGAGGAGAGACCTCCGAGGTCCCAATCCCGTGGGGGCTCCTCTAGACTTGACTTCCCGCAGCCCCTTCCGGCTGCGATGCGCCAGGACTTTGTCCACCAGGTTGCTGGGCTTTGAGTTCCTCCAACGTCCTCAACATGTCCTCAGCAACTTCCTCGATCGACCTCACTCGTCGGTCCTGGCCAGGTCCACCACCATAGCCTCTTCCTTCGCCTTTTCCTTGGCCTTTGCCTTGGCCTTTTCCCCCGTCTCCGCCCTTCGCTTTCCAATCGGAAATCCGCTGCTCCTTGGGCTTCTTCTCGGGGTGGGCGGCGAAGTAGGCCTTCTTCTCCGCCTCATACATCGTGTGCATGGTTGTTTCCCTTGCCATAACAGACCCAGCACCCGTCGTGCTGAGACCTGTACTCTCGGAACGAGAGCGGTGGGTTCCCGATCCTCCTTGGCTCATTGCCCTTCCTTGGTCCCACCCGGCTCCATCTGGACCGATCCTGCCCATGGTCCCTCACGTTATGCGCCACAAACGCGAAGAAATGGGCCTCCTCGTGATCCTCCCGAGACCAGGTCCAGTGGTCTTGGCCACTTCCACTACCATTCTCCGCGGAGTTGGCCGTGTCCTCCTGGACTTCCCGATGATGGCGGTCTTCTCAGTGGCCTCGTTGTCCATGACCATGTCGATCCTGCACGTGGGCCTCGTTCTTCGCATTGAGCTTCAACTCCACCGTGATATACTTCACGATCTCGTCCAGGCTCATGCGGGCGAAGATGACCTGCATCCTCAGCGGCTCCCCGCGCCTCCACTCCACGTTGTTGAGGCGCAGCAACCTCTGCCCCATGGAGTCTCCAAATACCTCCACGTACACGGCGTTCTTCAGTCCGAACATCCGGTTGGGCTCGCCCAGGTTCCTCCTGAAGAACTCCATGATACCCGCATGGGTATCCTCCGCCGCCATGATCCTCACCGCCACCCGCTTCTTGGCGCGCTTCTTCTCCTCGTCCTCCACTCGCCTCTTCCATTGCCCGGAGAGGACGTCCTTCAGGAGGTGGCGGATCTCGCTGGCCTCGTTCCAGTCCTCCACCAGCTTGAGGCATCGGCGGTACTTCCGCAGATACCGCTTCCACTCCCGGACCCGCAACTCACCGCGGTCCAGCGGCAGCGGGATGGACCACAAGTCCTCCAGCTTCTGGTTCGGAGCGTCCACCCGCTCCTCATCCTCCAACCACTGGAGGCAGGCCTGCTCCGTACGGATCAGTCCTTCCCGGATCTGATCCCGCAGCTCCTCCTTCAGGTCCTGCGCCAGCCGGTGTGGAAATGTCCGGCATACCCACTTGTCCCGCGGCGCTCCCCGCATCTCGCCAACGACCTCCTCGGCGAAGTCCTCCCAGTCCAGGATGAAGTCATCCAGGTCGGACGGGTTCCCGTCGTAATAGGGGATTTTGATTCCCCTGAGATCGTCAATCCTGATGGCGTCTCCGACGTCCCCAGCCACTACTCCACCGAGACGGATACCACCTGTGGCCGGGGGGTGTGAGTACACTCCCCGTACATCCCTCTCCTCCATGGAGTGCGGTCCAGTTGGGCCTGAACCCATGGGGTTTGGAATGCGGGAAGGACTTGCTCCGTCGGCCGTCCATATCCCCGTATTGGGGTCCTTCGCCCACAGGTTTCCGCCTGGATGACCTCGACCATGTCTGTCGGCGCTTTCCATGGTTCGCCCCTGCATGGTCTGGCTCTGGATCTCCTCTTCCGCATAAACTACCATATTCGTCGTGATCGGTACATTCTGGGCGGCATGGGACATCTGTACCGTCAGGCTCCTCGGGTCCGTGGTTACTTGCCCTTCCCGCATGGACCCAGCCGGTGCCGTGTGTTCCCCGAGCATTGTGGATTCGCTGAACATGGGAACAAACGGCAGCGCACCCGGGTCAACACGCGGAGGCGCGTAGGGTGCCTCTGCAGGGCCGCCCTTGGTTTTATCCATGGCGCTCCTGAGGGTCTTAACCCGCTCCACCAGCTCTGCCGCGGCCGGCTTTGCCGGGAGCTCCGGACCCGAGGCGAGAGGCTGTAGCTCCTCTAGCCTTTTCAGGCGTCCCGACATGTCCTCCACCAGGTGGAGGAGGCTGTCCACCACTCGCTGCTGCTTCTCCAGGGCCAGCTCCAGATTCTCCCGGTACCGGTCCCGTTCCGCTCGCAGCTCCTCCATGTCTTTCTCCGCGGCCGACTGGTCATCCAGGATCCCGGCGACGTCCGTCTCTAGGCCGTCCTTCGCGTTGTCCAGGCTGTCGAGGCGGTGCACGATGGCATCCATCCCCATCTTCGGGTACTTGCCCATGAGGATGGACACGTGCTCGCAGTGGCACGCGGCGTGCTTTCCGCCTGATCCAGCGCACCCCGCGGTTCCCGGCGCCTCAGACTCATCGCCCATGGGCGTATCGCCTATGGCGTCCGTCTCTGGTCCCGTGTGCCGGGGCACAGGTGCCGTCCGGGCCCTGGCTGGCCTTTCCAAACCCTCGGCGTCGTGATTCAGGGCGGGCTCGGGGGCCTTATGCGCCCTGGCGATCGGCGCGGGCGTCTCCTCCGACTCCGAGGGTGGCTCATAGGCTGTCTGATAGCCCTCAGAGTGCCCCTCGGATTCCCACAGCCGGACCGGGCTAGGGTCCGTATCCATAGCCCCGGCGTCCCTTGCCGCGGACTTGGGTGACCCGCGCTTCCGGTAGCGCCGGGCCCGTCCTCCACTGCTGCCTGAATGGCAGGCCTCCTCAGAGGCCTCCGCGGCGGAGCGGAGGTTGCATGCCTTTCGGCAGCGACGCTCACACATGGAGACCAGGTCCTCCATGTCAAGTCCTCCTCTTCCCGAATGTCGTACTTCTCTTCGGGCTTCAACTTCCGGAGTTCGCCATGCTCTTGAGCGTCTCGGCTCTTCTCTGGCTTCAATCTCCGGCGTGGTCTCCACCGAGTCCACAATACGCACCCGGCACGTACTTGGGCAAGGCTCATAGGGGCCCAAGTCCCTGGGTCGGCGGTAGGTAGGGGCAGCAGGTAAGCCTCTGCTACCATAAAGAAGGTCCCTACCAGGACCGGCCCCCGCTGTTCCCCTTCCGCCTGTAACCCCTGCTGACTTGCTCCTGATCAACGATTGCATTTATCAAAATCCAGGGTTCCAAATCCAAAAATATAGAAAATACTATCCTCCTTCAACCCTGAATAGCAACCAGATCCCACAAATACAGCAATAACCCAATTCACAATCCAAATCAGGCTGCGGGCTTCCGTTCAGCACACCGGTCGTCTCACGGTGGCGGGCATGTACAAGAATTGCACCAAAGAGGAAAGCCCTGAAATTGGCATATGCACACAAATAAAGCAAAGTTGGGGAAAGAGGTAAACATACACATTCACAGCCATAAACCCCCTCATTCCCTGGACTCAAGACCTTCCCTTGACTCACCAACATATTGCCCTGAACCAGGTCAAATGAGATGGCTGAATGCCATGTGTCACAAGTCACTACATAAACCCCAAAAATGTGTTCACTTCCAAGCCTATAAATCCTAGCCCAATGGGGGAAGTGGCGTGTCATGGCCTAGAGCGGCACTCAGGACCATGCCCTACCCTGACATAACCTTGGTTGGACTTGGAGTCGATTGGGCTTAGAGATATGCCCCATGAGTTTGAACTCATAACATGCCAAAAAACTGCCAATTCACACCATATTGGCCATATATCAAAAATATGCTCAAAATTGAACTTACCACATATCCGAAGGCTCAGAGCATGCATGGAATCGAAGTCTAGTATTCATGGAGGATACAGACCAAAGGTCAATGCCCATGTACATCCCCACTTTACCCTTGAAACCCCTTCGGATATGGGCGCCACGCACTGCCCAAGTCAGCCCATGATCTTGAGACCAATTCTTGTAATCCTTCGTGCACCAAGCCAAATGGAGTACGCGATCCGGCATATGGTGGTGTTCAACCCCAAAGCATATGCCAACATATGAACAACATACCACGATTCGACTCCCCATAGGCTTCTTGCTGTTCGCCGACCAGGTAAGTACACAAAATGCAAAAATGAGCAAAATTGAGGTCAAAAACATGCAAATATGTCCAAATACAAAGTTGTCATGATAGTATATCTCTATGCTCACCCATGATATCCGCTCATGGTTCAATACACAAATGATTGGAACCATTTGCGAGCAATTTTTCCCACTTGGATCCCCAATCGGGCGCATGGAGATACCTTTGCCACTCATATCTACATGCCCCATGAAAATGGGAGTGCACTCATGGATCTCTTAGCCAAACATACCATGAGCAATACATACGCGGTAGACTTAGTCTAGCGCTTTGAATTCCACAATTAGGACATGGGCAAAGCCCTTGTCACGTGCGGCTCTCGATCACTTCGGCCACACGAAGATATATAACATGGGCGTGAGCATATCGAAGCACATACCATGCATATAACACATACCCTCAAAAAGTGGCTCCCACCATGGTATGTCATGTCCCTCCATGGACATAACTTCACGTTAAAAATACATGGGAACCCAAGGAACGTTTTTATGCAACCCCAACACTCATGCGGTACACTCGAAAGTCGCATTAAAATATTCGGTTGCACGGTCCAAGAATTTCTATATCACTTTATACCCTCTTGACCATTATCCCTTGCTAGACCGGGCATGTATACACACCAAAGGCGTTTGATGCTCCCTAAATTAAGTTGAGACTAAGGCGCTTGCAACCCAACCTTCCTTATTCTCTTTCCTCACACTCGCGCGTAGATATTGCCCTTCAAAGTGGTCCCACGATTCACTTTTGTTTCTCTTATATCTTCAAGTCAAATGGGTGGCACGTATAAGGGAAACCTGATACGGGATAGGGAAAAGAGTATGACCACTCGAAGAAGACCAAATCAAGTGCGGCGATGTCGAAGTCGAAAATCCGATTTCGACATCGCGAAAAATTCAGATTAAAATTTCGAGTGCTTATTTAGAAAATTGCGGAAGCAACGAACCCTTTACAGATGAAATCTGACCCCTCATCGGAGTTTCCGCCAAAATATCTGGAAACAACAGTTAACCATTCGGTTACCGCAAAATCGCGAGCCAACTGACAGTCGCCGATACATTGACTATCAGAACGAAAGGCTGAAAAATTACGGAAACATTATGATAATAGAAACCTGTTGATTCCTCATATTCTGATATATAAATCTCAGCTGGCGGCGCTTCGGTACTGAATATGGCCGCTCATAGCCGGAATGGCCAAACCTATCACACTATCACATCGGGTATGGTCAGGTGGATGGGAGAGTATGATATCAGCCAATGGCGGCTTGCCGGCACATAGATACACACCCCAAGTGACCCAAAGATGGCCACGGGGGTCCGAACCGGCTTCACAACGCTCTGAGAAGGGGGGTGAAGCCGGTTCAGACGTCCGTGGCCATCTTTGGGTCACTTGGGGTGTGTATCTATGGGCCAACAAGCCGCCATCGGCTGATATCATATTCTCTCATCCACCTGACCTAACCTGATGTGATAGTGTGATAGGCTTGGCCATTCCAGCTATGAGCGGCCATATTCAATACCGAGGCGCCGCCGGCTGAGATTTATGAATCAAAATATCAGGAATCAACAGGGTTTTTTTATCATAATGTTTCGGTAATTTTTCAGCTATCCGTTCTGATTGTCAATGTATCGGCGACTCTCAGTTGGCTCGCGATTTTGCGGTAACCGATTGGTTAACTGTTATTTCCAGATATTTTAGCGGAAACCCCGATGAAGGGTTATATTTCATCAGAAAAGGGTTCGTTGCTTGCGCAATTTTCATGTTATACACCCGCAAAATTAATCGGATTTTTTCAGACATTCAGAATCAGATTTTTGATTTCGAGGTTGCCGCACTGGATATGATGTATCTCGGGTGGTCCTACATTTTTCCCCGATCACGAATCAACCTTTCTTTTGTTGTCTCCTTCATTTTTCTTGGAGATATAGGCGAAACAAAATTGATTCGTGAGACCACTTTGAAAAATCATATCTCTGGCTCACTGCGAGGAATTTCAATTTTGAGATATGGGCTGGAATCGCCTTGGTCTCAACTTAATTTGAGAAGCGTCAAACGCCTTTGATGTGTACACATGCGCGGTGTAGCAAGGGATAATGGTCAAGAGGGTATAAAGTGATTTATAACTCTTGGACCATGCAACGGAATATTTCAATGCAACTTTCCAGTGTACCGCATGAGTGTTGGTGTTGCATAAAAACGTTCTTTGGGTTCCTACGTATTTTTAACGTGAAGTTATGGCCATGGAGGGTCATGACATACCATGGTGGGAGCCATTTTTGAGGGTATGTGTTATATGCATGGTATGTGCTTCGCTATGCTCACGCCCATGTTATATATCTCCGTTCCTAGGAAGATATGTGGAGTCATACGTGGCAAGGGCCTCGCCCATGTCCTAATGGTGTGCTCCATAGCGCTAGACTACGTCTACCGCACATATAGTGCATGTGGGAAGGCTTACGGAGCGACCCACAAGCGCCACCATCAATTTTCCCATTTTCATGGTGCGTGTCGTGAGGAGGTTCGAAGGTGTCCCTATGCGTCCATGTGGGGATCCGAGTGGAGGGATTGTTCGCAAATGGTCCAAAGCAATTGTGTTTTGAACCATATGTTGATACCATGGGTCAGCGAAGTTATATACTATTGTGATTATCTTGAATTTAGCAACACTTGCATGTTTTTGACCTCATTTTATGCTCATTTTTGTATTCTATGTGCTCAACTGGTCGGCTAACAGTAAGGTGCCCCGAGATCCATGAACTATGGTATGTTGCTTATATGTTGGCATATGCTTCGGTGTTGCACCTCACCATATGCCGGATCACGTGGTCACTTTGGCGTGGCACACGAGGCCTCACAAAATTAGGTCTCAAATTCGTGAGTTGCTTTGTGAAGCATGGCATGTATATATCCGGAGGGGTTTTGGAGCCAATGTTGGGATATTGGTGGGCATGGATCTTTGGTCTATATCACCCTTGTATATTACTTTCTGGTTTGACACATGCATGGGGCATTCGAATATTTGCCGTATGCATTTTTGAGTATATACTTGAATTTTGGGCACTATGGTGTGATTTGCCTAATTTTGCTATGTTCTGAGGTCATCAGCATGGGGCAATTCTCCAAGCCCAATCGACCCCAAGTCCAATCAAAGTTATGTCAGGGTAGGGCATGGTCCTGAGTGCCACTCTAGGCCATGACACGCCACCTCCCCTATTGGGCTAGGATTTACAGGCTTGGGGGTGAACACATTTTTGGGGTTTGTGTAGTGACTTTTGACACATGGCATTTAGCCAAATTTGACTTTGTTCAGGGCATCACGTTGGCGAGTCAAGGGAAGGTCTTGAGTCCAGGGAATGAGGGGTCTATGGCTGTGATTGTGTATGTTTCCATCTTTCCCCAATTTTGCTTGATTTGTGTTCATATGCCAATTTCAGGGCTTCTTTATTGATTTTGGTGCAATTCTATGTCCATGCCCAACGCCCGTGTCTCCGTGTGCACCGTGAGACGACCTGCGTGTTGAGAGGAGTTGTTGAGTGTCAACGCGGGACCTCAAACAACCTTGGAAGCCCTCAGTGAGGATTTTTTGGATTTGAGCTATTGTACCTGGAAGTCGGTTATTGCAAGGGATCAGGATTTGTGTGAAGGAGCCATATTTTACTATTTTTTGTGGGAAATTGTGCGGGATAGGGCAAGATCATGCAGAACCTGGTGAGAAGCAAGACCATAGGAGTCACAGAAAATGGTGGAAGGGGTACAGCAGGGGCCGGTCCTGGTAGGGACCCTCTTCATTTCCCTACCTACCTGCCTACTACAGGGGAGGGGTGGCCAAAAGCTATGAAGGCTTGAAAACGCCTATTTGCTACGATGGCTAAAATCTAGCCTAACCACTGCCAATGCCGGCCAACCCCGCTAAAATTGTAGGAAATGGCTGGGACAGTGACACACGCAATACAGGTCCTACACACCCTACAGTCGCACCATCCTGGTGGGGGAGCACTTCTGCAACTGGCTCAAGCCCCCACTCAGGACTACCACTCCTACACTCACGCTCTACTGGGTGTTGCCGAGGACGAGGTCACGAGCCCTAATGGCTCACAGTAAGAAAAAGTGCTTTTCCATTGCTTTGAGGCATACTCTAGTTGTATCAGAGATGCACTGAGCATCCATGCATTTTTATCTTAGTATTGGTCCCACCAAAAATGGTGATAACACATTTTGACCTATGGAACCAAACACCCAATCAGGATATGGAGTGGACCCCTTAATCCCCTTTCAATGTGAAGCAAATCATCTTTTCCTGAGTTGACTGAGAACTGACATATCCAAAGTAGAGCCTATGAATTTATCTATGTTTTTCCATGAATTCTTAGCTATCCTAGTGGTATGCACCCTAGGGGGCTGGGCACCTCTTTTTGAGAGGTCCTGGGTTCAATTCCTGGTCAGCCTAGCTAAGTAGGAAGATCCCATGTGACATGGCAGTGACCTCATCGCCACATGCCCTGCCACCTCAGCACATATGGGACCCAAAACAAAGAGTGCACATCTCCTGAGATGGCACTATGGAGAGAGGGTGACCATGGGGCAGTTTTGCAACTCTTTTCCAAAACAATTTAGCTATCTTTGTGAATATGCATTCCGATTTGACCTGAGTTGCAGTTTCTGTGAATATCCAATCATCTTTCACTGTTTACACTGCAGCCCTCCATGCTTTGATCCTGATTCTCTTCTCCTTGCACACTTCTGGCTTGGGCTATCCTGGATTGACTTTGATTTACTGTATTTCAACAAACAAAAGGTTTTCATCATCCAAAACAAGCAGCAGGAAACCCTACACCAACAGCAAGCAGCAGGAGAAGCAAAAACACAGTGCTGAAACCACTATAAACTTTTCTGGTAGCAAGAGGCAGTCTGTCTCTGCGCACCGGCAGCAACCCCGTGCCGTACATCCAGTGCGCCGAGTACAGGCACATATAAGCAGAAGGGTGAAAGAAGGTGGATCCAAGAAAGGAGGACGCCGACGTGAAGACAGCGCCAGCGCCTGAGGCACCGGCAAGGCCAGCACCTGGCGCTGTACCTTCGGCGGAGCCCTTACATGGGCCAGTGGATGCGGCTGAGGACTCCCTGGATGGACTCCAGACGGCCTTCGGGGCCCTGTCTGTCGAAGAGGTGGTCGTGGTCACTCAGCCTGTGAAGAGGAAGAGAAGAGAGAGCGAGAAGGATGCTGGAGACGAAGCAGACGAAGGAGAGGAACAAGGGCAAGACCTGACGAATGTCCCTACCTTCGAAGGCGAACCAAGCGCTTCTGGCCTCCACGCATCACCCTCTCCTTTAACCACCACACTCCCAGCCGCTGCAACATCCACTCCCACAACCAACCCGCCTATGGCAGAGGGCACAGGCTTTACTGGCATGCCTCCCTACCCCGCCTATGGTATGGGCTCACCTACCACTGCGCTCCCTGAGGCAACTACTGCCAGTGAGCCTGTGGCTTCCAGCTCTGCGCCGCGATGGTATGCGGCTGAATATCCCCATCCACTACCCGCTACTGGAACCTATGTGGATGTTCCTGGGTATGCACCTGGGTATGCACCTGGGTATGCAACCTTGAGTGGGTTGAGGAGAGGACCTGAATCTCTTGGTGGCAGGAGTAGAGGATCGGGAAGATCCTCCAACAGGTCCCTGACGCGGTCGGAGATCATCGAGGTGCTCCGAGGAGCCACTTCAAAAATCGTGGGCGACCTCACGCAAGAGATCAGAGAGAAGCTGGAGCCCCTGATGATCCCGCCCCAAGCGTCACTCATCTCGGTGGGAATGTCACCCCACCGAGTACAGGCTAACCACCTGGCGGCAGGGTTGACAAATACCCTGGGGAGCCTGAGGAGCAGACCGATGCCGACTCCCGCAGCTATACCGAGAAGTCCCTTCGTGCCGAGAACGGCCCAGCCGCCTTACAGCCACGTGACGAACTCGACGAGGGCCGAGCTGGAACGGCTGGGGCTAACAGCCTTGAGGGCTATGGAGGACGTAGAGCCTTATGGCTCTAGTGATCTAGGCCGAGACCCCTCCGACGATGAGCCGCCGTCGATGACCTCTACTTCGCCCTCAGAGGACGATGACCCGGAGGACCCCGAGGATCCAAAGGGGAAGAAGAAGAAGAAGAAGAAGAAGAAGACCCGACGCCCTGAGGGACGCAGGTTTACAGGAGGCGAAGGCTATTGCCACCTCCGAGATCGTGGTGAACCTGCCTGAGTTCACAGGCAAGGACCTCAGCGAGTTCGCTGAGAACTTTGGCCGGTTTCTACGACTGACCGGCCAAACCCACGCTAGTGGGCGAGTGAAGTGCGATCTGCTCCTGCAGTGCTGCAAGACCAAGTACCTGGAGAAGCAGGTCAGGCAGATCGTGACTAACTCCGCGCCCTTTGCCGATGTGTTGGTTGCCCTGGAGAGGCAGTACCCGACCTACGAAACCGACCTCTCCATCAGGGCCGATCCAGAACCTGCCCGTGCTGCCCAACAACCCCAAAACCCGGCAGGGTCTCTGAGCTGTTGGCTGACTTGGATCACTGGGCTGGACGACTGACGCCCGGTTCCTACAGCAGCGACGACCTGCTGTTCTGGTTGGTGGCCAAGCTCCCTCGAGAGCTATGAGACGAGTGCCGTTCGACGGCGGAGCGCAAGGCTAGATCCCTCCGCTACGAGGATCTATGCGTGCTACTCCTGGAGCTGGCGCTGGAGAAGGAAAGCGACCAGCACTTGAACAACTACCGTCCTGCTGGTGGAGGTTCTGGAGGCCATGGCAAAGGGTACCAAGGGTCCCGACCCGGGCAGGGGACTACCCCCAAACACGCCCACGCCCGTATCATGGAGAACGTGAAGGAGCTTTTCTGGTGTGATGCCAGAGACGAGCAGGGCCACCTGCAGCACGCCCCTGACTGCGAGCAGCGAGACTGCTTCGTAGTCCAGGGGAAGCAGCAGGAGAAGAACACCGGCGCTAAAGCGAAGCTGCCGGATCATTACCGGTGCACCATCACGTGTGCATTCTGCGGTAAGCGGAAGCACTACGAGGATGAGTGCTACCATAAGCAACGCCTATCGGCAAAGCTTAAAGGGGAAGATCCTGGCAAAGGCTCAAGCAAAGGTGGAGGCAAAGGCAAAGGCAACGACTCCGGCAAGGGCAAGTCGAAAGGACGTGGTCAAAGGCAAGACAAGGATCAAGCTGGACGAGGAGGAGGCGCTAACCGCCAGCCCGACAACAAGAACAAGGACAAGAACGGAGGCAACCCCAACCCTAATCCAGGGGGGAACTCCGAGCCCTCTGGAGGGCAGTCTGGTCCTACCACACGCTCACAAACGCAGGCCCAGCAAGAACAAGGAGCCAAGCGTGAGCATGAAGGTGGTGATGACGGCAACGCTAAGAAGAGGAGCCGTTTCATGAGGATGGCCCGCAAATTGCGGAACAAGGGGTTCGAGGTGACCTGTCCCGCGGAGTTCTGACGGGGACGCTCTGGTGGCACCCAAGACCTGGTGTTTTGGGTACGTATCCGACTAGGGGGACGCGAATACCTGGGGGTATTGGACACTGGCGCCACCATATCTATAGTGGCCAAGAAAATTTTACCTTGTGGGAGCCTGAAGAACACCATGACCACCGCCGCTATACGCATGGGGGATGGACATGTGGTGCACAGCTGCGGGGACTGTGAAGTGGAGGTACCTATGGGCTCCCGGACTATCGCCCATCGGTTCTATGTGATGGACACTGAGGCCTTCGACTTTGTACTGGGTACTGACTTCTTCGTACAGCACTCCCAGATACAATCCCTGACGCTGCAAGCGCCCTATCTCCTCTACGTGGACCACGGCAGTGGCAGAGAGTCTATGCCACTGGAGCAGTCAGAACATACCTCGAGTTACCTGAGACTATCGAAGGAGGAGCCCTCGAACATGATGGCGGCCTCCAAAACTGAGGACTATCAACTATTGGGGGAAGTCCTAGACCAAGGTCTGAAGGAGTTAGGTTACTCTCGAGAAGACCTAAGTGTGGAGCTGTTCGCCAGCGACAAGCAACATGTACTGGACCTTTACTGCAGCAAGGGGAAGAACTGCAGCTACAAATTTTACTGGCCCTCTTTCGGGATGGCCTACGGGAACCCCAGGTTCAGTGAACTGGGGAAGGTGCTGACCAAGGTGGCCTTGGAACGTTCCCGTATGGTCCTTTGTTCCCCCGATTGGGGAGCCCATGGGGGCAACGAGTACTGGCGAAACCTCCTGGACAGGCTGACTATCAGCTCTGTTCGTTTGCCTGATGAGGCCATCTACGTGCCTCTGGGACGCAAGACGCCTATTGGGAAGCCCGGATGGGGGAGTATGCTCAGCGTGGTGGACGGAAGTCTTACCACCATCCCCTGGGAGGACCTGGACCCGACTCTGGTCCAGGCTATACAACGAGAAAGCGATGGACTCGCCTTGGGTGACTTGAAGGATCGCCTACGACCTCAAGATGCTGTTGAGACTACACCCGGAGGAGATGAGTACGTCGTGACTGACACCAACGCCCCAAACTCTCCCTGTCATGTACCTGTTCCTGATGGAGTCTCTGAGGGTGGACTATCTGAGCTACCTAGCTCTATCCACTCAGATGACGAAACTGAGCACGACGCCTTCTTCGTGCAGACCTGTGTGGAGGAAGTGGAGAACGCCGAGTACGTCGCCCCACTGAAACCCCTACTCTCCATGAGGGTGGAAGACCCCGTGGACGAGGAGCTGGACCCTCGATCCAGGCTCAGGGAGTATGTGGATTCCAAGAGGAAGTTGGTGGCGAAAAAGCTATGCTACACGAAGCCCACCCGCAGCTCGTGGCCACTGAAGCAAGGACGTATGGGAGACCTATCCCAATTGAAGGAGGACCTCGAACAGAAGATCACCACCTGGCAAAGGGAGGTAGATCTTAAGCTCATGAAGAGCGTGTGGGGCGCCCATGTGAGGACCCCAGAGGAGGACGACCTCTCGGTGGAATGTGTATGTGAACCCCCTCGAGCGTGCCTATGTTGCCATCGTCCATCGGAGATGGTTGAACAAGACCTTCTATATGCCTACCAAGGGCTGAAGGATACTACCACGGGCGAAGAGTCGGTGGAGGACCACCTCCCGACGTCTATTACTCAGGGGGCAAGCAACTTACACTCTGACGAGGACATGGAGGACAAGATCAAGGTATTGGACCCGCGGGTACAGAAGCTTATAAGGACCTATCTGGAGGTGTTCGGAGAACTACCCCCTTCAGCCTCATGTGACAAGCTGGTACAGATGGACCTCAAGCTGAAACCCGAGTTCGTGGGTCCCAAGATCCTAAGGAGACCCTATCCAGCTCCTAAAGAGCAGGCCGACGAGATCGAGCGACAGATACAAGAATGTATCGACGCTGGCCTAGTCCTGGAGTACAAGGACGGGGACTACCCCCTACACTGCAGCCCCAGTTTCCTGGTGGCTAAACCTGGGTCTACAGCCAAACGGCTGGTAGTGGACTACGGAGAGCTGAACAAGAAGACGCTGAACCACTCAGGGTCCATTCCCAATATGGAGTCTACCCTGGAGAAGATAGCCTCCTGCCGCTACAAGACCAAGATGGACAAGCGAAGCGGATTCTGGCAAGTGGACCTGACGCCCAACGCACAGGAACTACTGGCCTTCATCACCCCTCAGGGGAGGGTGTTCAAGTGGAAGGTCATGCCGTTTGGCGTGGCTAACGCACCCGCTCTGTTCCAAGAGCTGATGAACAAGATCTTGTCCATCCTACGAAGGAGACCTAAGGTGCAGGAGCTCATATCCCGTGGTGCCCAGATGGAGGCTCACATCGACGATGTATGCCTCGGGACCAATACCCAGGAGGATCACCTAATCCTCGTGGGTGAGTTCTTTGCGGTCTGCCAGGAGAACCACACACGACTCAAGCTGGAGAAGTGTGAGTTCATGTAGGAGACCATGCAGTACCTGGGGTTTGACGTTGGCTATGGATGGTGGACCCCAGCGGCCTCTAAGGCCAAACCCCTGATGGATGCCAAGGTACGACACGAAGACCCCAAGAAAGGACTTCATGATGTACGCAGTTTCATTGGGGCGTGCAACTTCTATCGCCGCCACATCAAGAACTTCACCTACACCAGCGCCGTTCTGACGGACTTGATCAAGAAGAGTACTACTTGGCGCTGGGGCCCACAAGAGCAACAAGCGTTTGACGAGCTCAAAGATAAGGTAGCCAACGCTAAGTGCTTGGGCGTGCCTAGAGCACAAGGGGAGATTATCCTGGTGACCGACGCCAGCAATGTGGGCGGTGGTGGAACGTTGTTCCAATGGCAAGCACTAGAGAAGGAGGAGTTCGACTCGGCCATTTCCCAACGGGGGACGGAAGGTCTCAACCGAGATGGAACCCTCAAGCACAGCTACCCTGACGACAAGTGGGTCCTAGTACCTCTGGGCCACTGGAACTGGAAGTGGAACCAGGCCAGGGGGAACTACTCCACCTACGAGCAGGAATTGCTCGCGGGTATGCTGGTGCTATCCTCACAAGCACGACTGTTGGGGAGTAACCCTGTGGTCTGGCTGTGCGACCAAGAACCGGTCCGCAGTTTCCAGAAGGGTCCCCCACCTGAGAAGGCCAAGCTACGGCGCTGGTGGACCTACCTCAGTCAACTACGGCTGACGGTACACCATATCCAGGGAGTAAAGAAAGAATGTGCCGACTACATCAGCCGCAACAACTTCGACGCCCTTATTGGTGCCCGGTCTGAAGAGCTGGCTAAGGAGGCGTTCAGCCGTATGGACGTCTACTTGGACCTCAACATGACGATGATACTGAAGCGGTACCCAGAACCTATGGCCCATGGCCCGGAGGCCTGTGAGCCGTCACACCCGTTATGGCCCATGGCCCGGAGGCCTGCGAGCCGTCACACCCGTGCGGAAGCCGTTGACACCGGCTATCCCTTTTCTCTGACCCGCGAAATCTGGAATCCGATTTCTAACCAATAAATCGATGTAGAATTACCGTGATTCTATTGTCTTGATCGATTTTTGGTCAGAAATCGGTGAAATACCTGATTTCTACCGCGATTTCTAATTGTCGTGAAATCGCCGCCTGATGTCGCCTGTTCGCGCGCCTTCGTCTCTTCTCTGTGGCGAGTTTTGTGATTGACTTTTGTCGAGTACCTGTGAGGTTCTAAGAGAACTTAAGTGCTGAATCTAAAGGGTCTTTAATGTACTTTCATCTGGTGTGTTCACCAGAATTTTTTGCCGTTGCGTTTTCGAGAAAATCAGCGCGCAAGGCTTTCCGTCGATCGTGCGAACTCATGCTTCTCAAGGACCATGAGTTCGCACGGAACCCTACGTCTCCCCCCTATGTCTTTCATCCATGCCACTTTCACGCGGGCATATCATCTTGCTTAGGGAAGCGGGCAATGGCGGTGTTTTAGGCAGCCTATGGGTCTCGCAAACCCAAGTCGTTTGCGTGCGCAAACGCTAACTTTGTGGCCTTGTGAGCATGAACGTTAATGACCAAACTCAATGCTCACAAGACCAAAAGCCCGAGGCCATTTTCGTTTTACGAGCCAACTCAACGATGGCTCCACGCAATTCAATGCGTACCAAAACTCTATTTTCAAAAGAGGGCAAGTTTTGGTCGAAAATTAGGCCAAAATGGCCAAACCCCCGAGGCTCGTACTCTAAGCCTATGGGGAGTTGAGCCTGGAACCAAAGCAATATGTAAAGTAGAGACCGGGAAGGACATCTTGGATGGCTTGGTTGATTTTTACAACCTTGTCTTCCATTTTATATAATTTCGCCTTGTGAGCACGCGTGCCACATTGCCTCTTTGCACACGCGCTCATATGCAAGCACTAATGACACGAGTGGGCGGAGACAATCTAACCATAGTGTGCATATTTGAAAGCACCTACTATGGGCCCACTCCAAAAGTGTTTACTCATATTTTTGCTCCTCAAGGTCCCAAAGATATGTTCATGCCAATATCGCCGATATACGCACTTTTCCCCATAAATAGTGTGCTTCAAGGATTGGGGTGTTAAAAATGCTTTCATGGTGCTTTGAACCTCAACCCTTGTTGCAAAAGGGAAGCAAAGCTTCGGTTTGCATCCATGCAAGGGCCCGAGGCTCCTTTCTCTCGTGATACGGAGATACGATATTTGGAGGGACCACTTTTGGGTGAATTTTGGCCGTTTTGCCCAAAATGGCCACAAACTCCTTCTCCCCCTGATTTCACCCCCGAGGTTGCGTGCGCCACTTGACCAAGGGTAAGGGCAATTCGGAGAGGGCACGTAAACCCGCATCAAATGGGATGTTTCCCCATGTGGCCTCTCCTCTCGATGGGAGAGTTGTGAGTCACCCAAGTTGGGGCATGTTGCCATTCTGCCCCATACGTGTGTCACTTTCCCTCCAATGGGAAAAAATGGCTAGAGGCGACCATGAGGGATGGCAGGTGGCATAAATTGGGACCTAAGTCCCATGTGTCTATCGCATCTTTGGTTGAAAGGATCCTCGCCGTGGCCATGGAGATATGGAATCATGAGTGCGGGCCACTTTGGCCAAATTTCGCTGTTTTTGCCATTGTATGCCATATTGGAATTACCATATCTCCATGGGGCACGGGATCTAGCCGGGGGGGAAAGGCGCATATTGTAGCATATGACCAAGGGTTGAACGCCCTTGAGTTTCGTATTTGCTCCTCTGGCTCATCCGGAGTTTTTCAACTTTTGGTGCGATCCACGATCCCCCCCTTTGCACCGCATGTTGCTTTCTGCCCCGTCCGTGTGGTCATCCCCTCGGTGAACAGTAAGCAGCCAGCGTGACAGCAAGCGATAACCCAGGGCATGGGACCAAAGGGGATATCAAGGGTTGTGAATCAAGGCTTGGCGCGTCAATATCGCCAAGATTTCCTACCCTGGACGGTCGCCCGAGACGGCCGATTTTGCCATTTTGGCAATCATGACCCCACTTGGCGAACCCGTGGCGCCCTGATGCCAGGACCTCAGAGGGAACCAGGTTGGGTGAGGGCTCCAGGGGGCTTGTACTCGAAGGGCATAGGGTCAGTTGCCTCGTCCCTACCTCTGGCGGGTCCAGACAAGGGGTCAATTTTGGAGATTTTGGAGCTAATATCAGTTTGGGCTGAAACAGCCCATTTTCAGCTACCAACTCCCAGGGGATAATGGCGGAGCCATATCTCTGACTCAGAGGGGATTTGGGACCTGTCGTTAGGGGAGCATGAGGAACGACTGTGGGTTGGCCTTGGAGCTCCTTGGTTCCCAGGAACTCGCCTGTGGCTGGGCGGGACACCCCCCCTATTGGCAGGGTTTCAGGGTCCGGACTGAGCAGGGCATGGGTTGTGTTTGAGCCCCCGCCCCCACCAGCCACTGAGAGGGTCGGACCTGGGATTGGGATACGAGTTAGGACGGAGTGTCCATTGTCCTGAGATGCCCTTACCCCAGTCCAGTCTTAACCCCATGTGTACATATCCTGATCTGTTGCTGTACATACCTTCGTTCCCTTGTTGCAGAGTGCCAAGGATCCTGAAACGCTTTGTCACATGACATGAGCGCATTGATGCCCCTGTGAGCGTAGTGCTTTGCCTGCCTGCTCACTTGCGCGTGTCCACCGCAGCGTCCTGTGGCCAGGCCCCCCACGGGAACGCGTCAAAAGCGTTTCACCGCCGCGGGGTTACCCATCCCTCGCGTGCCACTCGGGGCCACCAACCCCGAGCAGCGCGGCGCAGCAGCTCGCAGCTCGCAGCTCGCAGCGCAGCGCAGCGGCTCGCAGCGCAGCGCAGCGGCTTGCAGCGCCACCCAGCGACAGCGCCGAGTTCGCCACGGAGCCCGCAGCGCCGTCCAGAGCATCGCCCTGACCGCGCCGCGACCGTGAAGGAGGTTGACAGACCAGGACTCCTGCATCAGCGAGTCCCATCGGCCGACCAGCAAGGCCGCGTCAACCACTTCCACAACCACCGGCCGACCAGCACCGGCCGCACTCCCAGTCCAGTGCTGCATCATCCGCCTCAACAAACACCACCAGGACCAGTTCGTTGAGCGGAACTGAAAGTGCTGCCCTGGGTCGTTGTGGGTGCCGGAGGGCTCGGGGCCGGCAAGACCAGTGGGGCAGGCACGCGAGGAGTCTCCCTGGATGTTGTTATTGGGGTTGGAACCGGATACACGAACACCAACGGAGGCGAGAGCAGCGACAACAGAGGCAAGGTCCATGCTGATTGTGGTCCGGCAGAAAATCCCAGTCTATGAAGAAAATTGAGGGGAATTATTCTAAATACATCTGAGTGTCCAAAACTGTCCGAATGAATTTAAATAATCCATTTATGTAAAATTGTATGGCCGATCAGGCCTGCGAGCGCGCGCCAGCGGCAAATGGCGATTCCAGCTAAAATAGCGGAATGCGGCGGATCTACGGGAAATGGACCGCGGAATCAAATCCGGCATATCAGAAATATATAGGAAATATCCTGTGACTGAGCTGCGAGGCGGCAATTCCGCCGAAGCAAAGAAAATGACCAAAATGTAGCCAATCTGGGCAGAATGTCTGAAAATCTGAGCAGATGGGGCTAGCCGCACTTACACTCCCCCTCCAAAAACACACTGGGGTGTGTCGCTACGTCAACGAAGAACGTAGTGCGGGTAAGTCCCAGAAAAACATAGAAATGTAGCCTCGATGAGGCGAAATCTGCTTGATCTGACCTGAATTGGGCTGAATTGGCACTGAATCAGGCTGGATGAACCTGAAATGAGACAGAATGAGAAGTGACGAACAGTCCTCCGTGCAGTAAAACATTAGGTCACGGGCTAAAAAGCATGTAAACGTATCGAGAATCGATACCAAACCATGCATTGGTTGAGAATGAGGTAGATTATTGGTGGATTGAGTGGGGGGATCAAGAAATGGAGTGACATCTCAGCGCTCTGGCACAGTTTCGCTGTCGCGGGCACGCTACGGTGTCCTCGCCGAACTCTACATCGTGTTATCCCGCTTTTCTCGTTCTGAAAAGTACAGCATGTGGCTCAGATTTGGCGCATCTGGTGGATGATCACAAGAATCAGCAAAAATGAGAATGAATTTGAGCAGAGATTGAAGGGATTAAGCAATCACAGAGAGGTTAAACAAATACACATGTAGTCTACAGACCCTAAGTGAACCACCGAAGGTAGAGATGTTCTTCTGTTCACTTAGATCTAAACAGATCTTCGAGGAATGATGGGAGATGACAAGGAAATCAGTCTAAATTGTCCTAAAATGAGTACATTCCCTGAGATGAAGGTGAAATGAAGCGGAATGTGTACAACTAAAACTACCAACACCTTCGTTTAGACTAAAGTTAATATATATTGTCGTTTATTCAGCTCAATTGTGCTTTCCGGCACGTTGGTTCGCGAGCATCTAACAGATTCTATCAAAATGTGGATCATGTGATGATGCATCATGATGGGACATGCTGGCCCTGGATCCTTGGCATGTAACGCGCCGAAGGTTCGCTGAAGGCACTTTACTGACAGTATATAACTGAGAGACACCGAATGTACAGTGGCGGTGGTGTCAATCGACTTGGACAAGGCCAATCTTTCGATGAAGTCCCACAAGACACTTGGACAGTTTCTGGTCGAATTGAGCTCACTTTGGCGTGTGCCAAAAATACAACGAAGCTTACGGACTTCAGAGGTTGCTGTTAGAAGTCCCTAGAGCTCCTAGATGAAGATTGTCTGAACAATTGACGTCTGGGTTTCGTACAACAGTGGCAGAATGATGGACAAACCTGAGAAATTCAAGGTAAATTTGAGGATCCTGGATCTGAATCTGGACTTTGGCGTTAGCATCACAGCAAATGAAGGTGAGATCTGAGTTCCTGGCGTCGCCTCTAGGGCAGCCAGTACTACAGGGGTTGCCTGTAGGGGTGAATGTCGCTGCGCAGCGCTTTGATTATGTACATTTGCTTCCATCTGCACGAGTAGCCAAATTCCAAAGATGCACAGACCAACAGAGACAAGATTACCCCGAATCTGCCTGAATTAAGCCTGAGTTTGGTTTTTTCTGAACACGGCAGCACACTCCGTCAGCGTATCTACGCCTTGTCTGCCTAACGGAGACCAAAGAAAAGTTGATTGACGTCAAATTATCAAACATTCGCAGTTCTCCACATCATGACATAAACAGAAAGAATGAACAGTGGATTGAGCAGAATGTGGTAGGATGGCTTCTCAATTCGGCCAAGCACGAATACAGGTGACCACCAACCTGTCTGGTCGGGCCCTGGTACGGCTTGGGCGCTGCAAATCAGCGGCCGAACTCGAAGCTTGGTCCTCATTTGGCTCCTGGGCTGGCCTGACCACAGGAGGGGGGATCGACGGATCAGCCCTGGAATGTGGCTGCTGAGGGCCGTAAAAGGCTGGATCTCGATTCACCACAGGTCGTTTTCCGTCGCTCTCCACTTGTCTGTCTGGTTTCGACAAATAATCTGTCAGGAGTACACCAATTTCGGGGTGCTTCTTCAGGAAGTCAATGAACCCCTTGGTGTATCCATGGACAAAAGATTGGGCTGGTTCCCAGTTGTTGTGACTGGAATCAAAGCCCCTCCACTCACACAGAAATTCCCATTCGCCCTTGGCGTCACGTCTTGCTTCAACAATCCTCTTGAGTTCGTACTTTCCCCCTTCGATTACCCGATCGGACAAGTGTTTTGCAGTCCAAAAAAGGGGTTTAACCCGATCCTTGGGGGAGGGGATCTCTCTCTTGAGGCGATCGCCCGAAACGTCAATTTCCCTGCTGACATCCACACGGATCCTCCACCTGTTCTCCCCAAGACGCGCTGTAACAGCGAATGGCCCCTCCCACAAGGGAAGAAGCTTGTCATCTCCGTCCAGGGTGGTTTCGGATTTTCGAAGCCAAACTCGATCATCGACTTCAAAATTGTGGGGGTTTTTTCGACCTTGATTTTGAACCCAAAGCCAGTCAGCTTGATGCTTCTCGATTAATTTTGACACAGATTTATCTGCTCGTTGGACTTCGTCCAAAAACAGCGAAGCATCCTTACAGGGGCGAGGATTATTCAACGGCATGTTCCACCAACACTTCTTTCGTCCAAAGACAATTTCATTTGGAGAAAGGCCATGATACAAAGGCGTGTTGTGGTAACGGCGAAGCAATGCGAAGAGAACTTCAAGCCAGTGGAAATCCTTCTCACTCGCGAGCTCCTTACGAAGCATATTTATAACAGAGCGGCCGGCTCTTTCGCCAGGCAGCGCTCGATGCGAGTGGATTTCACACCTGAGGTGGTGGATTCCAAGGCGAGCACACAATTCTCTCCACCATTCGGAGGTGTACTCTTTGCCTGAGTCCGTGACCACCTCGGATGGGACGTCCCAGCCTCCCATCCAGGTCTGCGCGCACCATTTGGCGGCAGCCTTGCCAGTCATCGACTCAATGTTGCAAGGCAACACTTGAATGTAGCCGGAATGACGGCACTGAATAAGGAGCACACCATTGACTTTTTTGTTAGTCCAATGGCACTCTTCGTCATCGAGTTCACCGAGATAGAAGAAATCACTGGTGACTCTGTTAAAGAGACGCTCCGGAATAGGATGAGGCCTCAGATGGCCGTGCTTCTTCGCGCTGGGAGGCGTCGAGACAGCACATTGGGCACATCCGGCAGCTACTTTCATGCAATGAGTGTAGAGCCTCGATCCAAACAACCTATGCTTAATCATCGACCACAGTCGACGGCCATGTGCGTGGGGGGACTCCCATTTGTGCCACCAGTTTAACACTCGGGGGGCTAGGGCGTCTGGCACACACAATTTACCCTCCATCCATAGCTTCCCCCCATCCAACGAGTACTCAGGAAAAATCCCATCCCTGTGAGCATCTTTGGATTTGAGATTTCCAAAGACCTCTTTAAACATGGGATCCTGCAGGTAATCGGACGTCCAGTCTCGGATGATAAGGGAATCCTTAGGCAGGGGTGGATTTTTGGCCGGATCTCGGCGCTTAATGCCCTCGATCAACCGAAATCGATTTACTCGTCGGGTGTAGTCAAACCGTTTCACACTCCCTGTGGAGGGATCGGTGACATTTTCCACGACTTTCATCGTTTTGGTGCAGATCTCGTGAGCATGCGCCGGATCTGTGATGGCCCTGATGTCGTGACACGGCAATGCGTGCTGTTTGACAGCGCACTGCATGCATGCACGTCGAATGAGTTTCTTTTCTTCCTGATCCCATTCGATGATGACATGGCGGTCCTGCTCCGTACCATGGATGTTGGTACTTTGCAGCCCCTCTGAGGCGGGGTAAGCCCATCGGCTCAGAGCATCCGCTACCGTGTTGTGTTTTCCAGGCAGATACGACTCATGGAGGTCAAACAGAGAGAGAAATTCGTGCCATCTGGCCCGTCGACCAGCTGGGCTCGCGACAGTATCAATGTGTTCGGTGGCCCAATACTCCAGAGATCGATAATCCGTCAGGACCTCGACTCGATTGGTGCCAACCCACGAGTGGTACTTTTTTAGAGCGCAAATTATGGCGTAAGTCTCTTGCTCACGCGGCGACCATTGCATTTGGCGTGGGGCTAGCTTCCGAGACCAAAATGCAAGAGGGTAATGATCGCCGGTGGCTTCATCAACCTGTTCAAGGACAGCTCCGATCGCGTACCTAGATGCGTCGGTTCTAATGTAGAAGGGTCGGTCAAATTTGGGCACATGCAACGTGGCGACTTCGCAGAGGGCTGCCTTCAAGTGATGGAAGGCCTCCTCGCACTCGTCAGTCCACTTGACACGAACCTTTGAACCTGCCTTGCCCGCATCTCTCCCTACCTTCAATAATTCAGTGAGGGGGGCAGCAAATTTGGCATAATTCGGCACAAAAGTGTGGTAAAAATTGCAACAACCCAGGAATCCTCTCAACTCCGTGATCGTCTCAGGGCGCTTCCACTTCTGAATAGCGACGAGCTTCCCTGGACTGGGTCGTCGAGTGCCATTCTCTAGGAGAGAACCACAAAATTCGACTGATTTTAAAAACAATTTTCCCTTCTTTGGCCCACAAATCAGCTGATTGGCGTCAAGAATATCCAAAACTTGGTTCAGCTGCTTCTCATGTAGGGCCACCAGCTCGGCTTCGGTCAGTCCCTCCCCCTCCGTCGCGATGATTATGTCATCTATGTACACACTCACGAAGGCACGAAGCTCCGGATGGGTTGTGAACAGCACATCCTCCATCATTCTTTGAAAAAATGAGGGGGCGTTCTTCAATCCCATGGGCATGACGGTCCATTGGACTGGGCCACATGGCGTGCACATACAAGTGAGAGGTCTGCTGTCCTTCCTCAACGGCATTTGGTGAAAGCCGTGACGGAGATCCAGCACAGAGAACAAACGACCTCTTGCCCTCTTGGCGATTTCCTCCTCAATGAGGGGCAGGGGGTGTGAATCCGCCTTTGTTTCGGCGTTGAGATTGCGAAAATCAACAACCATTCGCCAACCATCTATGGTGTTCTGGTCTGCAGGCGGTGGCTTCGGGACTGTGAAGGGTGAACAGCACCATTCGCTGGTCATACAACCCTCAAGCCAACCAAATTCCCTGAGATTTCTCTCGATGATTTTTCTGAGAATCTCATGTTTGTGTCCATGATTTTCATAAGGGCGCTGTTTTTTTGCCTTGTACCCTTCACGAAGCTCGATGAAGGCTTCACCGAACTGTCCACGGACAGGGGGATCTTTGATCAACTTCCCTGAAAGGGTTGTGTCCTTCCGTTCCTCAAAAATCTTTTCTCTTGACTTGGAACACAATTCAGTGTCCACCTGATCGCCAGGAATTACTGTCGAAAAAACTTTGGCGACTTCTTCGGCTTTGGCAGGGAGAACCTTCTTACGGATGTCCCTAAACAGGTCCGTATCAACTGCCTCTTGAAGATAGGTGGGTCTTGTGTCGAAATCCCAGAGATTTTCCTCGCGATCCAGCTCCTCGAAAGGATCCATGAAAGCTTCCACAGGGGGTTTTTCATAAAAAACTCTGAATTTACGGCGCGATTGGGGATTTTTCCTCGCCCGTGCACTGAAGATTCTTTTGGATGTCGACCGTATTGGGGAAGAGGGAGACGAGGCGGATCCATTGGACGTTGAATCACCTTGGGTATCTGACGAACAAAAATCAGAAAAAATAGATTCATCATCAGTACCACGCTCAACCTCAGATTCAGACCCAACACAGGAATCTGTACCAGAATCAGCAGAATTAGAGTCAGAAAGCTTTCCATCCACCAGGAATGCAAGCGAACTCCAGGACCGCTGTGGCAGGGGACCTGTGTCGTCCCTGGCATACAGCTTAATCTTCCTGGGAAGTTCGATGTAATCTACACAAATGTCTTGTAATTCCTGAAACCAAGGCTTGTCGTCCCACAAGGGCACAACTAAAATTGCCTGGGTCTTATCTTGCTTGATTTTGTGGATGACCTGCTGGATTAAGTGAAACGGAGGATTAATCCACAACTTCTTGTCCCATTTGTGGGTCCAAGCGTCGCTGAAGTGCTTATCGAAGCGCTTGTTCGTACGGTTAGCAAAGGCATCATACTGTGGCCAAAAAGAATGATGTTCATGAAAGTATTCACAAATTGCATCGCGCCATTTGTCGACAACTCTGTAGGATGAAGAGTGCCAGCGCGAAGGGCGTCGTGGCTGGGAGTCCCTACGAAGACATTCTAACTCTTGGGAGTAATCGGCACTCCCATTCACCTCAGCAATGGTGACATCTTCACCAAATTTTGGTGTCACTTTTTGCTTCAAAAATTCTTCTGCACTTTTAAACCCTGCGTGCAAAAAACGAAATTCAGGACGCTCCAAAGGACCTGACTCCAGCAAAAAACAACGACGATGACCTACGGGCGCTACCCTGTTCTTGCGAAGCCAAGGATGCCCCAAATAAAGGTCATACTTTATGTCAGCACGGTAGAAGTAGTCATCCTTAAGGACAACTTCTTCCACATTTTGCTCTTCCCAAAGATCTTGAGCGACCAAATGGGTGGATATATAACAACCGCGTTGCCCACCTGCGAGAGAATGTCCAGAAACTCCCTCGAGGGTAACAGGATGAGGCGACTCGAACACGCAGTCGTCGGGTAAGAAGGAATTGGATTGGAGATTTACCTCTGATCCATTATCACACAAACAGGTGGCGAGGTGGAAATTTCCCTTGCAATCAGAGACCCACAGCTTTGTGACAAACTGACGAGCCCTGTGCTTGGACTGTACACCAACCTCGTCCACTACAACAGAAGGATCCGCTGCCGGATCCAGGGGAGAGGAGACAAGCAACCCTACATCAAGTAATGGTCGATCAGGAATTTGGGGATCATGCCTGAAATCGCCTGGGGAGGGACGATTTTCGTGGCTCCCCTAGGCGTTCTGACCTCCAGCGGCTGCGTTAACATTGTGGACACAGCCTGTTTCGTCGATCCATTCATCTTGGAACGGATCATCCGCTGGATTCAGAGCATTTTCGACGTAATCTCGATCCGCGTCAGACACCTGGTCTGCACCTGAGACCTGATCCACACGATGGTTGCCTTTTCCTCGTCCACGGCCACGGCCGCCTGATGATGGGCCACCACCGTCGCCACGCCCTCTGCCCTTACCAGAGAAGGGGGTTCCCGAAGGATTTCCCTTACCTTTACCCTGTGATCCTGGAGCATTTCCTTTGTTTGTACCGAATTGAGGGGTTTGGCCTGGATTTCGATTTCCGCCTCCGGCGTTGACATTGGGACCTGTCTGGCCGTTCGGCTGTCCACCGGAGCCGGATGGAGTCCGATTCCCTTTGCCTTGGGACCCGCCAGGGCCTCCAGTAGTTTTGTTCCCACCGGAGGGAGTCGAATTACCCTTTCCCCCCTTGGCACCATGCACCTGTCTGTCATTCCTGTCTGAATTCTGAGGATTACTGACATTTTCACCAATCACCTTGTGATCGTAAGCAGACCATCGGTGATTAGCGGTGGAATGTGTCTTAGCTCGGTTCGTAGAACCTAAAAGAAGACAGATGCTACAATGATCCTGAACATTCCGGGTGTCATTCACCTTTTTGTTGCCCTTTTGGGCCCCATTTTGGGTGTTTTGCTGGGTATTCCTGTTTCCCCCAAGACCCTCATGGAAATTTTGATTGGCGGCGTCAGCGAGCCTCTCAACCTCTTCCCACAGTTCCTGCGGAGTAAACGAAAACACCCAGTTCCTGGCCTTCAGGCGATTGCCGTGAAAACTTACTCCCCTATTGAGGACTTGGACAAACAAGTCCCGATCCTCGTGTTCATTGAACTTGATTTTCCACGTGTTTTCAGTGAATTTCACCTTGGTAAACGACGTGGGGGAGCACTTTTGAAGTGCCTCCCTGACTGTAAACCGGTTGGCCGAGGCGTCAAAGCCATCGATCTCCGCCCACCAGGTCTTGACCTTTTCTTCGGACTGTCGATTCCGAAGGGTGGCGGCGGTTTCTGAGGGGATCTTGTCAAAAATCAGATTTTTCAGCTCGGCACTGGAAAATTTTTCGCCTGAATGTTCAGATTCTTCTACGAGATTCCAGAAGCGCTGTCTCTTGTCCTGCACCTCATGCAAGATTAATCGAGAGAACGAAGGAAAATTCTTCAACATCTGGTGGTAATGGTCCTCTGGCAGTCGAGATCCACGTACCTCCAACTGTTCCCACACCTCATCAAAGGTAAGGGGGGAACTTGAATCTTCACGATCACTCCAGGTTCTGAGCCAAGTATTGGCCGGCGCTCCCTCAAGGCAGTCCAGAAGGGCCATCAGGAACTGATCATCCTGGAGTTTTTGAGTCTTAACCCACAGTTCAAATTCCCGTTGGAACTGAGGCCAACGTCTGGGGTTCCCATTATACTTTGGTTGCTTGGCAACCTGACGAAGTCGCAATGAAGTGGGATTTAGGAGTGAATCCAGCCCAACACCGGCCGTAATGGCAGACACCTTGGCGGCATCATTAGCCACACCAGCTCCGGCGAGGGTCTGGGCGAGCAACATCTGGGCAATTGCACTGGAATCAACAGCAGGAAGGGTAGTACGGGAGGCAGTTCTTTTGGCATTCTGAACCTCAGTCCTAGCCTTCGCCGATCTACTCTGTGATCGAGAGATTGTAACCCTTTCCTTTAGCTTAGTCCTGCTGATCCGTGCATCGGTGGTCTTAGAGTCCACCGAAGGAGCAATCGAAAAAATTTCTGTCGCCTCCTCCGACGGTTCTGTTGTCTGATCCACCGATGATGCGCCCTCAGACCTCATGTGGGTCTTGAAAAGATCTTTAATTCCCAGAGTCTGAATGATGAGTTGCATTTGATCCTTGAGCAATTGGAGCTCAGAATCTCGCTGAGATCTGCAAGAGCAGTCGGCAGGGCAGTACATACCGTGTCCTGAAGGACCTGAGCAGGCTGTCGGACCGCTAATCTCAGTGGTTCGCAGCCAGGAGTCCACTTGGGGAGCTCCTTCAGTCCTAATTTCCAGGCTTGCCTGCCTAGCTGCCTCTAAGATTCCTTCCTCAACCGCGGCGGCTAGATCGTCGCGGATGGAGACAGAGGGGTGAGGGGCGGAGGGCCCGGCAACAGGTGCCTTGGTCTTCTCCTTCGGGAAGGGGCTTGCCTCCCAGATCTGCAAGAAAATGGCAAAAGATTCATCTTCTTGAGAACACCACCACATCCTGGTCTTAATTTCTTCTTGAAGAAGAAAAAAATATTCAAATAAAAAATCAGAGGCGATTCTTTCTTGTCCTATCAGCTTAGACGTGGCTAATAGACACAGGGCCTCAAGACTCTGAAGGTTACGGGTCACTTCGGAAGACAAATGGTTGTCCCATTGTGCCCAATTGTCTGGTCGATTATAGGTAGGTACCTCACCTGGACCACCCATCTCAATGTCGTCAATGTCGGCTTCGATGGTCTCGAATGAAGGACATTGGTAAGGGATGTGGGTACCTGCCAGCTCCGTAAGGTCCACCGGAGCGTTGCCATGAGCGTAGGCTGGGAGATTCCAGCTACTTGATGGCCAATCTCGACTGGGATCTTGATTGTAATCTGGGCCTCCACAGCTGCTGATTTGTGTCCTTCTTGGGCAATTTGGGCTTGCGCAAGGCATTCCTCTGAGGGCCTCGTTCGCACAGCACCACGGGAGCGTGATCGTTACGTCTCCGGAGGTTGCGGAGTCGTACTGAGGGGCTAGCTGTGGTTGGGACACCAAAGGAACAACATTCAGGTAGCCTCTGCTACCATGAAAGTGCTGCCCTGGGTCGTTGTGGGTGCCGGAGGGCTCGGGGCCGGCAAGACCAGTGGGGCAGGCACGCGAGGAGTCTCCCTGGATGTTGTTATTGGGGTTGGAACCGGATACACGAACACCAACGGAGGCGAGAGCAGCGACAACAGAGGCAAGGTCCATGCTGATTGTGGTCCGGCAGAAAATCCCAGTCTATGAAGAAAATTGAGGGGAATTATTCTAAATACATCTGAGTGTCCAAAACTGTCCGAATGAATTTAAATAATCCATTTATGTAAAATTGTATGGCCGATCAGGCCCGCGAGCGCGCGCCAGCGGCAAATGGCGATTCCAGCTAAAATAGCGGAATGCGGCGGATCTACGGGAAATGGACCGCGGAATCAAATCCGGCATATCAGAAATATATAGGAAATATCCTGTGACTGAGCTGCGAGGCGGCAATTCCGCCGAAGCAAAGAAAATGACCAAAATGTAGCCAATCTGGGCAGAATGTCTGAAAATCTGAGCAGATGGGGCTAGCCGCACTTACAGGAACGAGTGATCACCAAGGACCTCAAGATCATCTACGCCCCCCGCTGCCATGGTAAAAAGGCAAGAAGCGGGTAAGACGTGGCCACGGCCCCACCCCCATGCAGCGCACCTACTGCGTGGGTTGGTTTGGGACCAGCACTACCGCCACAGCCACCCCCAGTGCGAAGGCGGCATGCCCGGGAGCTTCGAGCTCCGCACGGATATGGCCCCCGACCGCCTGCAGGCCGTGGAGGACTGGCTGCGGGCGGAAGGGTTTGCCTTCCGCTTCCAGCAGAGGCGCTGGAGGACCTGGACCCGGCCGGACAGGCCCGGCGAAGGGCTGCATCCCGACGGGGTTGAGGAGGACGAGATGCCCAACGAGTACCCGTCGGGCGCCTCGATCAACGTCTCCATGTGGGACATGATCGAGAAGAACTTCCCGGAACCGGGGAGCGAGCGCAGGCTGCAGGGCAGCAGCAGCAGCGCGTCTCCGGGGAAGGAAAAGCGGTCCGCCGGGGACAGGAAGCGGGACCGGAAGTGGCGGGAGTACCAGGAGTCCCTGGCCGCCGAAGCCGCCCAGGGCGCCAAGGGCGGAACCCAAGCCCCCAGTCCCCAACGGGCCAATGGCGGTCACCACCCCGGCTCCACCACCCTTGGCGACTACATCCAAGTCGCCAAGCAGACCAAGGCCAAGCCCCGTCCGCTGCTCCTGAGGCCCCAGCAGGCCCCAGCAGGCCCCAGCAGCGACGTGGAGTCGGCCCACCGCGGGAGGATGCCGGCCGACCAGGCCAGCTCCAGCAGCAGCTCCGCTCCCGCCCAAAGGGACGTGGCGCGCGCCTGTGAGCGCGCCTGTGGGGTGCCCTGCAACCTTCGGGTTGCCCGGCAACGGGCCACGCAGCAGAACGCTGCCGTGGAGGGCGCCGTCGGCATCGCCCATGAGGAGGCCACCGAGTGGGGCAGAGGCATGGACTACCACGCCTCGAAAGTGGCAGCCATCGCGGCCGGTCTCACGGCTGCGGCCGCCCATGAGGCAGTGGCTGCCCGGATCAGGGCAACCGACGACGAAGCCCGCCGGACGCAGGAGGCCATTGCCTGCAAGGAGGCCGAGGTGAAGGCGCTGGAAGAGGCGCTTGCCCAAGAGAGGGCAAAGAAGGAGGCGGAGGAAAGGGCCCACGCCGAAGCGACGGCTAAGGCCCAGGCGGACGCCGCCAAGAAGGACGCCATCGAGGCCGCGCGACGGAAGGTCGCTGAGGAGAGGGCCAAGACGGAGGCGGAGCTGGCGACGTTGGAAGCGGAGAAGGCTCGACTGCAGCGCGCCCGGGAAGCCGAAGCGGCTCGTGCCCGGGAGGAAGCCGAAGCGCGAGCTGCCGCAGCCACCGCCGCCGCAATGGAGGAGGCAGAGGCTAAACTCCGCCGCGAGACTCCCCCGGGAGGATCACGAGTGGAGATCCTTCGAAAGCTTTTCGAAGGGGACGCCTCCTCCAAGATGACGCTGGACGAGGCCGACACGGGCAGCAGTGGGAGCAGTGGCCCCACCGCCCACCGACGGAGGAAGGGTAAGGGGAAGACCCCTGAGAGGCCACGGAGGCCAGCGGGTGGACACCCCCACGACAGTGACCCCTTCTTCACCGCGAGCGACGGGGATGAACGAGGCTGCCGACATCGCCAAGTGGTGGCTTGGACGGGCGGAGGAGGCGGAGACGTCCCCATGGAACCGGAAGGTGAGGATGAGGATCTCCCTCCTCCCTACCGGAGCTCGGAGTCTTCTGAGACCGAGACGCCCAGGTGGGGCGACATGGACGAGGATGACGACATGGACTTCGGCATCACGAAGAAGCGCCCATCCTCGGACCCACCGAGGCGACCCGGCGGAGACCCTCTGGGACCCCCTGGCGGAGGACCATTAGGACCCCCTGGAGGACGCCCACCAAGTGGACCCCCTGGAGGCGGACCACCGGGCGGGGGAGGACCCCCTGGACCGGGCGGACCCGGCGGAGGCCCTCCTGGAGGACCCCCTGGGGACCCCGACGACCCACCAGGGAACGGCGACCCGGATACGACCTGGCGGTGGATTGTCTACCTCCGCAGGAGGGTCCAGTTCCTCGAGCGCGAGGTAGACACGGGCAAGGGCGAGATGAAGCGCATCGCAAGGGTCGCCGCGCGCGCGCAAAGAGAGCTGGACATCGCCAGGGGCGAGACCAAGTCGCTGAGCAAGGTCATCAGCGGCCTGCAGCAGAGGCTGGACGCGCTGGAAGCCCGTGGGAGCGTCGGCAGCGACCACCCACCCCTGGAGTCTGGCTCGTCGGACGACGGCTGGGGACCCGGACCAGGTCCAGGCAGACCCCACGCCCCCGGCGGAGCCCCCAGGAGTCGCCCCAGCGCCGGTGCCCCCTCTCTCACCGCCCCCTCTCACAACAGCGCGGGCCGCCGCAACGAGCGCGTGCCGCCCGGCACTGGCAGTGAGGATTGGCGTAATGAGTGGCTCAGCGCGGAGTTCCGCAACCGCCGTGCCCGACCCCGGACACCGGTACGCCCCCGGCGCCCCGCACCAGCCCCTGAGCCAATCCCAATGGCTGGTGGACGTTATGGTGGACTCAGGGATGAGGTCCCCAGAGGAGACGTGGAGTGGGATGTCGGCGAAGGTGAGGACCTGGACCTGGACCTGGAGGAGTTCGACATCAGCCCGCCGCGTGGTGTACGACGGGAGGCTGCTGAACGCAGCCGCCGGCGCCGTGATGAGGATGCGTACATGGAAGGAGTACGGCGTGAACATCTAGGTTCAGCGTACATGGAGGAACCGCGGCGTAGCCACAGGGATTCCATGGAGGAGATGGACGTGGCGGCCGTGGGAGTCCGTGGGCGAGGCCGATGGGAACCTCGGTCGACCTCGCGGCCGGCGTTCATGGTCTCTAAGGCCGCTGATGCCGCCGTGTGGGAAGACTTGAAGGACATCAAGCCCCCCATGTACGATGGCAACCCCCTCAACCTCGACCGCTTCTTGGAGAAGCTGGACGATTGGGGGCTGACCATCACTGAAGACATGCCTCCCGCGGATGCGGAGAAATATGTCTTCAGACGGTTCAGGTACCGCCTGCCGGAAGTGCTCGGAGAGCTATACTTCGTGGCGACCAAGGAGGGGAGAATCAAGACCCTCAAGGTAGCCAAGAAGTGGGTCAACGAGCAGGAGCGGGTGGACGCTCCGCAGGTGGCTGCCAAGCGGTGGAAGTCCATCAAGCTTCAGCATGATGGACGGGAGATTCGCCTACGGGACTGGCGAGACTTCCGAGGGCATTACACCCTCCTCCGCCGCAACGTGGAGGATTGGAACGAGGGTGACGAGCAGGCTTGCCTGCTCTCCATGCTGCCGGAGGCATGGATCAAGAGGGTCACCAAGGAGGAATCCAAGCGGGCCAAGTCCAACCACACGGTCAAGATGATGCTCCCCAAAGAGTATCATACGAACGTGGTGGCTTCGACGAGGAAGAACGTGGCCCGGGATGTCAAACGGCACTCCCTGCGGAACGCTCTCCTCATCACCGTCTCGGGCGATCGCGAGAAGACCGCGATGTGGCGCCTTGACGAGTGTGAGTTGAGCGGCCAGACCATCCGTCTGCAGGCCATCCCGGCGCGGATGAGCTGCGACGAGATCCTGCAGTGGGTTGGCGAGGAAGTACTCAAGGAGTACCGAAACCTCCACCACACCCGCGGGTTGAGGCCCGGCGACCGCGACGTCAACTACGTTGGCGAGGGACCTGGCGGGGAAGCTGCCATGGACCCAGCGGGAGCCGGCAGCGATGAGACTCTCGTCGACGATGACGACGACGATGAGCCCGCCGAAGTGGCCGTTTGTGCCTTCGTGGCCAAAAACCTGAGCGCGGGGAGCAAACCGGGAAACTGGAAGCCCCTGCAGCAGGGTTGGAGGAAGCAGGAGAAGAGGGACCCTCGCCGCATTGGCGACCCTCCGCTGTCCTTTTGGGAGTTCATACGAGCTCACCCTCAGGGCTGTTTCGTGTGTTATGGGAGGAAGAAAGGCTTCAACCATGACCACCGAACATGCCCCATCCACCAGGCCGACACGGAGACCTACAAGAAGGCGCACGGGTCGAAGAAGCGTGCACCTGCGGGTATCCTGGAGGCCAAAGTGGAGGTGGACAAGGATGAGCTCTCCAAGCTGGTGTCGCAGGGGACCGAGTTGGCCAAGGAGATCCAGGAGATCAAGAGGAACTGGGTCCCCAGGTCGGACAACAAGAACAAGGAGAACAACCAGAACGACCAGAACAAGGACAAGGACAAGAAGCCTACTCGTAGGGAGAGGAAGAAGGGCGTCAACGAGGTTGATGCGAAGGAGAACACCCCTACTTCCACAACGGACGCCCCCTAGCGGAGCCCCTGCAGCCAAGGGCCCCAGCTAGGGCGGTCGCAGAATGGTGACGTGGGAAGCGCCGAACCATCCCAGTCGGGAGTCGATAAGCACAAAGGGACTGCCGCGGGCGGAAGGCCCGGTCCGGCACCCAGTCGCGGAGGCGGGGTGAGGGCAAGTGAAGGCACGAACCCTTGCACCCGTCCGTCCTTCGCGACCAAGAATGTGTTTGATGTACTACAGGATCTATCCGAGAGTATCGGAGGATCACCCGCACCGCAGCTGGATGCTGCAGATGGGCAGCCTGAGCCCATTGTCCACGACCTGCACCAGTCGCTTGTTGAGCTTGTGGAACGGCCGGAGATCCTGAGTTTGCACGCCGTGCGCCGTGTCGGTCGCGAGCGGCAGTTGCATCTTAAGGTCCGTGCCCTATGCGGGGAAGTGGAAAAGGTTTTCGACGTGTTGGTTGACACAGGCGCTCAGGTCAGCTTGGTCAAGGCTGGCCTACTTCCGCCAGAGTGTCTGACCGACAGTCGGAAACCTGTCAGGCTGAAGGTGGCAAACGGCCAGTACATGGTGGGAGGCACGAAGGAAGCGGCCATTGGGCTGCAATTCGTGAACCATTGTGAGCTGAGCCGCCCAGACCTCGGCAAGGAAATCCTCCTGCACGGTCGCTTCTACGAGGCCGAGATGGACTGGGACATGATCGTTGGGTACGACTTCCAGATGGAGACGGACTCCGGCGTTCTCCCGGCCCAGGCCTCCATGACCCTGTACCAGGACGACCAGCTCTGGTGGCTTTCGTCACCTGAGCATCATGTGGAATGCCAATGGATCCACCCCGAACGTGATCAGCTCGAAGTAGCCGCACTGGGTACTGAGCCAACTGGGCCAGCAAACCAGGAGTACGGCGTAAGGCCGGAAGTGGCGAGCCGAGTGGTTGCGGACCTGGGAGCGTCGGATCTGGCCCTGGATGCGTTCTCTTCAGGAACCTCCGCCCATCTTCGGGTATGTGAGAAGTACTGGAGCGCACAGGACTCCGCGTGGAAGAACCACTGGGGTCCGCATCAGGGCTTGATGTGGATCCATTGCCCTCGGTGGGACATTCCAAGAGCGATAGCGAAGATTCGCAAGGTCCGCTCCAAGGCAGTGCTGGTTGTTCCTATGGGATGCACCGAGGAGGAAAGTACCCGACATTGGGTAGCCTCATTGACCAACATGACCTTAAACAAGGTCGTCCTACCGGCTGGAGAGAGTGTCTATCAGGACGCTAAGGGACAGCCCATGCCACCCCAGAGATGGCCAACAGAACTCCACTATGTGGATGGGGGCCTTGATCAGGCCGACGCCACGGACTTCGTGTGTGTCAACCGCATCATAGCAGAGCCATGGCGGCAATGCTTTGCGGTTCCCCCTGTTGACATCGGAGAATCGGGGGACCCCCTCACTGAAGAGGAGCTGGATCTGGTTCAGGGGTATATGGATCAGCCCCTTTCACGACTGGGGTAGCCAGCGTGAGGGCAAGGGCCAGGACAAAGCCTGGTGGGAAGTGGACTCGATCGTCTCTGGTTCCTATGATGGAGATACCTTCGTAAGGAGGGTACTGGACCACCTGTCCAGCCAGGACGAGCCAATCAGGGGCAATCCACCCACCTACGGCGATCTATTCCGAGGCAAGACCAGAGATGGCCCTTTGGGCCACCTGGGAAGACCGCCTGAGCTGAAACCTAGCGGGGTCGCTACCCCTCAAGTAAGCTCCGTGGTTCAAGTGCCCGGAAAAGCCAAGGCGGAGTCCGACGATTGCTCCAAGATCAAGGCGTTGAGGGCCAGGCTGAAGCAGAAGTATGGTGACACCTTCTTCAGCGGAAAGCCTGTGTTTCCCCCACCGGTGCGTGGACCGTATGGCGAGGCCAAGATACGACTGAAGCAGGACCCCCGTGTGTATCGACACCGGGAGTTTGCCCTGAGGGGCGAGAGGAAGGAGGCCATGGAGAAGATTCTCCGTGACTTCATCGAGAGAGGCTGGCTCGAGCCGTGCCACTCCGAATGGGCCTCTCCGTGCTTCGTCGTCCCCAAGAAGGTGGCCGGTGAATGGCGGCTCGTGGTCGACTACCGCGGCCTGAACGCCCAAACGCAGCATGACAGCTACACGCTGCCCCTCATTGAGGACATGCTGCAAAAACAACACCGGCGGAGGATCTTCACGGTGATTGACCTGAAACATGGTTATCATCAGATGCCTCTCGCCGAGGAGTCCCGTGCCTGCACAGCCATGAGCACACCACTTGGACCTCTCCAGTGGAAGGTGATGCCCATGGGCGTTACCAACGGCAATGCGGCTATTCAGCGGATGCTGGAGAACCTGCTTGAGCCGGTGCGCCACTGTGCCGACCCCTTCGTGGACGACGTGATCATCGCGTCCGGGGACCCGAGTATGAGCTACGAGGAGCTCCTGGAGGCACATGAGAGGGACGTCAATCGAGTGTTGGACCTTCTGGTTCGGCACAAACTCACGGGCAGCAGTCACAAGGCCACCATTGCGGTAAGCGAGGTGGTCTTCGCTGGCCACGTAGTTGGGAACGGGCAGCGAAAGCCCATACCTGGCAAGGTGGCTGCGATTGAGCACTGGGAAAAGCCCAAAACGGTCTCTGAGCTACGGGCGTATCTGGGGTTCTGCAATTACTACTCGGGGTATATCAAAATGTATGCCGAGTATGCAGCCCCCATGACGACCATGCTCAAGGGCAACCGAGAGGAGACCAAGAAGGGGTCCAAGAAGGCTCTGGTCTGGGATGCTGATTCTGACCGTGCCTTTGAGGGGATAAAGCAGGCGCTGCTATCCGCAGTGGGTCTGCACCTCCTGGATCCCGACCGAGGGTTCGTCTTGCGCACCGACGCTTCCGACTACGCCGTAGGCGCTGTGATGGAGCAAGTGCTTGACCACGGGAGGCACGTGCCCGTGGCCTTCTGGAGCCGAGTCCTGGCGGAAGGCCAGAGACGGACGTGGACGCCCCGAGAAAAGGAGGCGTATGCCATCGTCATGGCTCTCAGGAAATGGGCTGGGTACATAGCCCTCCATCCCGTCACCATCTGCACCGACCATCAGAGTCTGCAGTCGTGGCACAAGGAGCACGTGGACACCCCCTCAGGTCCCGCCTCCCGACGGGCACGATGGCATGAGACTTTGGCCAAGTTCGACCTCACGGTTGTGTATATTCCTGGAAAGGATAACACCGTGGCGGACTGTCTCAGTAGGTGGGCCTATCCCGCCAGCAAGGGCATGACGGATATCTCTGCCCATGGCGATGAGGCCGAGACCGCTGAGGCCAAGAAGATCATTGAAATGGAGCGCCTGATGGAGGAGGAGGGTGTAAAATGCCTCGTCGTCATGGCTGCGGATGCCCCCCTCGGAACGAGGATGGGCAGAGCGGTCAGAGTACTCGCCCCTGAGGGAGCTGAGTCCGACAAGCACCTCTTCCCGAAGTCTTGCCTCCAGGACGACTGGACCGACGACTACGCCAAGTCTGAGGCCTTTGCGGCCGAGTATAGGCCTGTGACCGACCCTGACGACGGGCAGAAGTGGCCAAAGGGGCTGACCGAGGAAGATGGCAAGCTCTACCGGAACGGTAAGCTGCTAGTACCGGAGTCCCGGGTGCTCGAGCTTTGTGAAGCTTGGCACCACCACATGCTGCACCCAGGGGTCAAGAAGCAAGCCCTTGACATGCAGCTTCGGTTCGAGATCGACCATATCGTTCTCTACACCGCCATCAAGAAGGTCAGAAAGAGTTGCTCGGTCTGTCAGGCCTGCAATTCTGATAACCGGAACGTCAAGGGGGAAGCCCAATGGACCCCGGTTCCTGACCAGCCCATGGAGAGCGTGGCCATGGACGTCTTCTCCATGCCCGAAGTGCACATTGGCAAGGAGACCTTTGACTGTGTGGTTCTCTGTGTGGACCGCCACAGCGGCTACGTAGTAGCCGTTCCGGCACGCAAAAAGGGGTTGCCCGCCAAGGAAGTGGCAGTCATGATGATTCGTCATTAGCTGACCGTCTTTGACATCCCCCGCACCATTTGCAGTGACCGAGGGCCCCAGTTTACTGGTGGCTGGTTCAAGGCTATGTGTTCCCTCATGGGAATACGCCATGCCGAGAGCGTCGCCTATCTCAGCCGGTCTAACGGCCGTGCTGAAGTGGCTGGACGGCAGCTGTTCGAGAAGCTGCGCAAGATCCACATCACCAATCCACGTCGCAACTGGTTTGAGGAGATGTGGCCTGCTCTGAAGGCCCATCATGACACCCCCACACCGGGTGGTTTGTCCCCTCACCAGATTCTGTTCGGCAGGGATCCCCTGGGTCGGGGACTTCCCTTGTCTGGTGATGGCATGGCCATGGATGCCAAGGAGTTCTTCGCGCGGCAAGAGCAAACGGCGCGGGACATCCGCCAGCAGCTCGAGAAGGAGCATGCTGAGCGTCAGAAGTCCGCCCCGAGCTCGACAGCGCAGAAGTTCAGGGTGGGAGACCCGGTGTGGGTGATCAGACCCCGCCCTATGGGCACCCACCGCACCAAGACCTGGTTCACAACCGGTGAGGTGGTCCGCAGGATTGGTGAGGACACCTACCGCATCAAGGTGGGTCACGGACAGTTCCGGGAGCGCCACGAGAGTCAACTCCGTGTGCGGGAACCCGACCTCCGTGGCCAGCATGTGTCCCTGAGCTACGCTGCACATGAGGCTGACTCGGACGACGACTATGCTGAGCAGGACGACTATACAGTCGAGAAGATCCTGGCTCAGCGTCCGAAAGCCTCGGCACCCGGAGGCATGGAGTTCAAGGTTCGTTGGCGAGGCTATGGGCCGTCCCACGACACCTTGGAACCCGTCTCCTCGTTCGTGCCGCGGGTCAATACTCCCTTCATGGAGTACATCCGCAAGCACAAGACCAAGATCCATGTCTCGGACTTGGCAGCACTCACCCGGGCGATTGCAGCCAGGGGTGCCTGATCAGCGCCCCGGGCTCTCCCCTGATGCAGTTTGAGTGCTTGTGTGGTCGACGGATCGTCCCTCACTTGCTTGCTCTCTTCCATCTTTCGGTGACCTGCCATCAGAGTGGCCATATACCCCCCCCTGCTGTATCCAGAGGAGGATGGCCCCTGTCTTCTTCTATTCGTCACTCCCCCCCTGCTGAATCCTTGGGAAACCAGGTAGGGGACTGACCTTCATATTTCTGAGCTCTTGGGGCCTTCAAGCCCATACGACGTTGCGCAACGGATGCCGCTGTCATCGGCATTGCGATTTTTTTGGTGTGTGGTCTGGTTTCATGGCACTTGCGGAATCCAGACCAGTTGACGTGTGTCAGCTGACTATATATGGCCTGAACTCAGGCGTTTTCCTGTCCACCCACCTGCATATGCCTTATCCTAACCAGGGCGTGGTTTGGCACTCTGTCCAGAGTGTGTTTACACGCCTGTTTACCTGATTATTGCTTACTTTTTCTACCCTCCAGGATATGTGCATCTGTATGTTGCTGTCTTCAGCCCATCACCGGAGTGTGGACTGTTTTTCCTCTCCGAAGGGATGCGAATCGTATACGCAGGCACCCTGAGTCGCCGTTTACATGCTTTTACTTAAGGTCCAGCCTGGACCAGTACCTAAGTACAGATTCTTCTGTTTGAGTGCCCGTGATACCGTGTGCCCTATTCGCTGTGATGTGTGGAGATCCTGATGGCGCCAGGCGGGAAGCCCAGTTGCCTGACTACACTCCCAGCGGTCCGCCACTGTCAGTCCCAGTGTGAGCCTACCGACTCGCAGACGCACTTGCAGTCGGATGGCGGCCTCCAGTGCTCCTGACCTCGGTCAGTCTGCCTGGGAAACTGGTGGTTTGACGAGTCGACGCCTCCGCCCACACTGCATGAGGACTCCCTCATGTATGGCCTTCGTGGTAATAGGGCGAGGGAAAAGACGGCCTTGATGCCCGATCCCTTAAGGAGGAGCTCGTTCGGCTGTACCACTCTGGACTCGCGTCGTATGGATATGGACATGGTGCGCCCGAGGAAGGACCCGTGGGGACTCTCCCCAGTCGGCGGGCCTTGGGAAGCTTGGGGTAGCCTGATGGATCTTTGTGGTCGCTCTCGACCTGTGGGACCACCTCGGTCGTCGTGTGACGCCTATGTTGGCCGTGTATGCCACTGCCACTGTGGTGGTGACCGTAGCAGCCGGCACCCGGTGCGCCTGGTATGGGTTAACGGGTCCTTTGGATGCCGAACAATCGCCGCCAGGACCCGGAACTTGATACTTTATACTATACTTGCAGTTACTAATAGCTACAGGACCGTACCTATCTTACTGTGGGATTTGGGCAGCCTAACCTGCAAATCAGCCTGAAGTGAGGATGTGACAAACCCTCCCCCCCCTTCGAGGGATGGTCCTGGGTACCCGCTGCCATGCTTGGTTGTTATCGAGCCCCCCCCAGGGTTTGCTCTAAGGAGGGGGGTGAAGCGGTACCCAGAACCTATGGCCCATGGCCCGGAGGCCTGTGAGCCGTCACACCCGTTATGGCCCATGGCCCGGAGGCCTGCGAGCCGTCACACCCGTGCGGAAGCCGTTGACACCAGCTATCCCTGTTCTCTGACCCGCGAAATCTGGAATCCGATTTCTAACCAATAAATCGATGTAGAATTACCGTGATTTTATTGTCTTGATCGATTTTCGGTCAGAAATCGGTGAAATACCCGATTTCTACCGCGATTTCTAATTGTCGTGAAATCGCCGCCTGATGTCGCCTGCTCGCGCGCCTTTGTCGCTTCTCTGTGGCGAGTTTTGTGATTGACCTTTCTCGAGTACCTGTGAGGTTCTAAGAGAACTTAAGGGCTGAATCTAGAGGGTCTCCAATGTACTTTCATCTGGTGTGTTCACCAGAATTTTTCGCCGTTGCGTTTTCGAGAAAATCAGCGCGCAAGGCTTTCTGTCCATCGTGCGAACTCATGCTTCTCAAGGACCATAAGTTCGCACGGAACCCTACGTCTCCCCCCTATGTCTTTCATCCATGCCCCTTTCACGCGGGCATATCATCTTGCTTAGGGAAGCGGGCAATGGCGGTGTTTTAGGCAGCCTATGGGTCTCGCAAACCCAAGTCGTTTGCGTGCGCAAACGCTAACTTTGTGGCCTTGTGAGCATGAACGTTAATGACCGAACACAATGCTCACAAGACCAAAAGCCCGAGGCCATTTTCGTCTTATGAGCCAACTCAACGATGGCTCCACGCAATTCAATGCGTACCAAAACTCTATTTTCAAAAGAGGGCAAGTTTTGGTCGAAAATTAGGCCAAAATGGCCAAACCCCCGAGGCTCGTACTCAAAGCCTATGGGGAGTTGAGCCTCGAACCAAGGCAATATGTAAAGAAGAGACCACGAAAAACATCGTGGATGGCTTGGTTGATTTTTACAACCTTGTCTTTCATTTTATAAAATTTCGCCTTGTGAGCACGCGTGCCACATTGCCTCTTTGCACACGCGCTCATATGCAAGCACTAATGACACGAGTGGGCGGAGACAATCTAACCATAGTGTGCATATTTGAAAGCACCTACTATGGGCCCACTCCAAAAGTGTTTACTCATATTTTTGCTCCTCAAGGTCCCAAAGATATGTTCATGCCAATATCGTCGATATACGCACTTTTCCCCATAAATAGTGTGCTTCAAGAATTGAGGTGTTAAAAATGCTTTCATGGTGCTTTGAACCTCAAACCCTGTTGCAAAAGGGAAGCAAAGCTTCGGTTTGCATCCATGCAAAAGCCCGAGGCTCCTTTCTCTCGTGATACGGAGATACGATATTTGGAGGGACCACTTTTGGGTGAATTTTGGCCGTTTTGCCCAAAATGGCCACAAACTCCTTTTCCCCCTGATTTCACCCCGAGGTTGCGTGCGCCACTTGACCAAGGGTAAGGGCAATTCGGAGAGGGCACGTAAACCCGCATCAAATGGGATGTTTCCCCATGTGGCCTCTTCTCTCGATGGGAGAGTTGTGAGTCACCCAAGTTGGGGCATGTACCCAATCTGCCCCATACGTGTGTCACTTTCCCTCCAATGGGAAAAATGGCTAGAGGCGACCATGAGGGATGGCAAGTGGCATAGGTTGGGACCTAAGTCCCATGTGTCTATCGCATCTTTGGTTGAAAGGATCCTCGCCGTGGCCATGGAGATATGGAATCATGAGTGCGGGCCATTTTGGCCAAATTTCGCTGTTTTTGCCATTGTATGCCATATTGGAATTACCATATCTCCATGGGGCACGGAATCTAGCCAGGGGGGAAGGGCGCATATTGTAGCATATGACCAAGGGTTGAACGCCCTTGAGTTTCGTATTTGCTCCTCTGGCTCATCCGGAGTTATTCAAATTTTGATGCGATCCACGATCCCCCCCTTTGCACCGCATGTTGCTTTCTGCCCCGTCCGTGTGGTCATCCCCTCGGTGAACAGTAAGCAGCCAGTGTGACAGCAAGCGATAACCCAGGGCATGGGACCAAAGGGGATACCAAGGGTTGTGAATCAAGGCTTGGCGCGTCAATATCGCCAAGATTTCCTACCCTGGACGGTCGCCCGAGACGGCCGATTTTGCCATTTTGGCAATCATGACCCCACTTGGCGAACCCGTGGCGCCCTGATGCCGGGACCTCAGAGGGAACCAGGTTGGGTGAGGGCTCCGGAAAGTTCGTACTCCAAGGGCATAGGGTCAGTTGCCTCATCCCTACCTCTGGCGGGTCCGGACGAGGGGTCAATTTTGGAGATTTTGGAGCTAATATCAGTTTGGGCTGAAACAGCCCATTTTCAGCTACCAACTCCCAGGGGATAATGGCGGAGCCATATCTCTGGCTCAGAGCGGAGTTGAGACCTGCCGTTACGGGAGCATAGGAAGCGACTGTGGGTTGGCCTTGGAGCTCCTTGGTTCCCAGGAACTCGCCTGTGGCTGGGCGGGACAACCCCCCTATTGGCAGGGTTTCAGGGTCCGGACTGAGCAGGGCATGGGTTGTGTTTGAGCCCCCGCCCCCACCAGCCACTGAGAGGGTCGGACCTGGGATTGGGATACGAGTTAGGACTGAGTGTCTATTGTCCTGAGATGCCCTTACCCCAGTCCAGTCTTAACCCCATGTGTACATATCCTGGTGTGTTGCTGTACATACTTTCGTTCCCTTGTTGCAGAGTGGCAAGGATCTGTAACTGCAGTCGCCCACCAAAGCCAGACATCCGATCCAACAACAAGTTCTGATCTTATATACACCTACATTATATTCCACGCATATTTTTTGCCTTCACCTCCAGGCAGTACGACGACTTAATTGAAGCGCGACGCCTTTGACAGACGCGCGCTCGGCAGGATAGCCAGGACAGCACACCAAGAGTGCTACGCAATGTTTCTGCTTGTGGGGATTTTATTGCAAAGTTTGTATCTGACAGAGATGTACATACTTTCCTGTTTGTGTTGCTCAGGGGTGTTGTAAGCCCATGTATTGTCTCTGGCGTTGTGGACCTACGTGACAACCGGAATAACAAATCAGTACAAGTACTGCAGCTTTGGTCTTTGCCGTCGCTTCCCTTGTTCCTCCCAACTATTTTCTCAAACAGTGATTTTGTCTCAGCCGGAGACCCAGCAGGAGAATCATGATATGGTCTTCAAACAATAAGTGGGGCAGCAAACTACGGCAGAAGCAAGCACCTCAAAATAGGTCCACTCCACGCCTGTTGCCACCTACATGGGCAAGCGCCGCAGAGTCGCCGGGGCCCAAGCACCAGGGCCAGGAATCACCCCAAGGTTCCCCTTCACTGCCGCTCGGACTACCCAAGGGTCCAGAACACGGAGCTACCGCCAGACAATGGCCATGTGAACCGAGCGCACCACAAAGGGTGAACTTACAAGACAATACATGCTCCAAGTCTGCTGCGCTTGTTGATGGTGCTACAGAGCAGAAGCAGAGCTGCGGTGAATGCAGACGCTGCTTGATTGGCTGGTCGTGTGTCAATGCAAGGCTACACAGCCCGCGCAAAACACAATCATGTTCCTGGATTGGCAGCGTCGCCCGTCTTGCGAAAGAACGTGCTCAGTTTGAAAAGGAGTCAGCCGAAGTACGAGCTCGCGGGCTCGCCACGCGTGTCACATGTGAATGTTGCTTCTTGGGTTGCCCTTTCTGTATAGTGTGGGATGAGATCGACGAAGAGAGGAACACCAATGCCGAAGATCCAAACCACGATGGAGAAGGAACCCGCGAAGCTTTTCATATCGCAGGGCTGAGAGCGCCAGATGCCGTCCTCGTGGGTTTGGAGGATTTCTGGGGAAGTCTACTGGATGTCGCCTGGAAATCTGGACTCAAAGTTGTGGAGAATCTCTGGGAAGTAACAGCGCAACAGCTGCAAGATATGTTCGGACACGTCGACTCACTGTCTGCTGCGAGGCTACTACCGAGCCCAGTCAGGTGCTGGGCTAGGGTTTGTTGCAAGGTTCTTTGCGGTGAGTGGGTGCCGTGGCATGATTCTCAGACACTGTACGATTTTGTTTATCTTGTTCTCTATAACCTCTGGATGCAAAGTGAAGGGAATGCTATGGTCTTGGGTAGTTTGGACAACGAGTTTCAGACTACCTACCACAATGAAGAAGACGAAGGACGGAAGGATTCTGATGGTAGCGAGCCGATTGAGCTGGACGCTGACAACTACTGGGACTCCTTCATTATGGGTGAGAAAGAACAGTTAGAGTGTTGGTACCTAAAGAACAGTGGCCCTCAGTTGCAGCTGTACTACACAAATGAGGACTACTACCAAGACCAAGTCGAAGAGGAAGAGGCACAATCAGACGTCGATGCCCAAGAGAAAGAGGCAGAAGCAGATGTCGAGGCTGATCAGGATGAGGCACAACCCAATGAATACTACTATCAAGAACAGGTCGAAGAGGAAGAGGCAGAAGCAGGCGTCCATGCCGAAGAGGAAGAGGCGGAGGCAGAGAAGGTTGTTTCCAGCACCAAATGAAAGGTATCCTCCCAGCCAACTGCAGTGTGGCGCCGCTCTGGACTGTGAGTCTGTCGAGTGGCGCCCACGAACATTCACAAGAGGAGGGACCTCAAGACGCGTTTGCACAAGGCGTGCATGGAAACTGGGACTACGGCTCAATGGAAGAAAGCCAACACTCCAACCAGTACGCGCAAAAACGTTGGTGCCGTTATGGCAAGGCTTGTAAATATCTGCAGTTGGGACAATGTGTCTTTCGTCATGTATGAGAGTGATCACAAGCAGCGGGTCATGGCAGTCGTGGAAGCAAGAAAGGCCCCTCGCAGCGACTGTGACGCCGACAGAGTGAGGATTGCAGCAGGGTTGTTTGGAGGAACTGGCCGCAAAGAAGCTTGGTGTCGCAAATTTTGAGCACAATGCAGTTGCGCTTCCGCTTGGGCGCCCTGAAACCAAGCACAATGCAGTCGCGCCTTCTCTTGGGCGCCATGAAAACAAGCACTCTGGTCTTCGCTAACGTTTAGTTGGAAGTACAACGCTTTGGTTGATAATTTCTCGTGTCAGGGTCAGTTGGTCAGTTTTGTTGTTGTTTTGGTTCAGTTGATGGTCAATAGGAGGCTTCGTCGTTTGTTGCAAGCCCTGGCGTTGGCCGTGCTAACCTCACTCCCCTGACCACTCCCTTCCTTCCCTCGCTCACGCACCATGAATTTCTAGGTCCTTGAGGGAACAAGCTTCACTTGAAATTTTGACTCCAGTGCCTGACTGACTGTAAATTTATTCAAGCTTCGACTAGTTTTGAGTTATATATAAATGCCTCACCCTCGACTGTCAGATGTGGCCTTTTTTGAACTGTCCTGATGTCCCATATGTTGTACTTCACATGTTTGATTTGTCCAGGTCTTGGTCTGTTTGTTGGTTTGTTTTATTGTTCCTACAAGGTCAACTGTCCATCGTCGTTCTGTTTGCCCTTCCAGTGGAGACATCGTATTCAAATGAACGAAGTCCTGGTTTGTTACCTTTTGTTGGAATTTGGGGGGTACAGTACAGGTCCACAAGGTGTTTGTTTCTCTCATTTTGGTGTTCTTGAAGCAATTTTGAAGTTTGAAATTAGATTTTGATATTTTGTTGCGAATCAGAGTCCCTGTTCCCTGGCGACGCGCTCAGACAGGGTTACGGCGCTCACAACGGGACGCTCTACGCTGCGCTGACAGCGTTTGACTGTCCTGCGCCACCTGTAGCAGCTAATTCTGTTTCAATTCTTCAATTTTGCAAATTTTCAAATTTTGCTCTCTTTTTCTGTCGGCGACGCTTGTCGTAGCTTTTCGACGCGCGAGTGCGTTCGTGGCACTCGTCGACACTGGTATTGTGTGTCGACGGCTCTCTTCCAGCGTCTTGCCCAGTTTCAGGGCTTCATCCTGGCCCATTTTTGGTTTTTAGACCTTTTTGGCCTGTTTCTGGCCAAATGTGCCATTTTTGGCAGGATCGGTCGCAAGCGACAGCTGCGACGCGTGGCGACGCCCTCCGTCGTTCGCCACGGCGCTGCTGGGGCACTCCGAGTGCGCCTGGGTGTTTTCGAGGTGAGTTTTGGGTCGATTTTGGTCGTTTTTCACTCTTTGAGAGAATTTCATCTTTGTGATCATCCATCACCATTTCAAGTCAATCAGCCTATTTTGGCTGCTCATGTGCAGTCAACTCCTTCGCCAGAGCGAACCTGAAGGACACACTTCCACACTTGCACTCATACACTTACAGAATACACCATGTACGACCCCTATATATACCCATTTGAGTGAAGCCCATGTATCAGAGCGCCCCGAGTCAACTTAGTGAGAGTCTATAGAGCACTCACAGTGGACGCCTATTAACCTAGTTGTATGTTTGCTCCATCTTTGTATGTGACTTCAAAGTGTATGAGCCACGAGTTCCCAGGTCTCTAAAGTAAGTACGAATTTGTCAGGAATTGAGCGCAGAAACGCGCCCACCCAAGCGACGAAATTAGGCACTAGGCCCATGGCCTTGCCATACTCATCTCAAACACCAGAAGTGTTGCAGAAGCACTCACTGTTTCATTTGCGTGTAAGTGAGTTACGAATGGTCAGAACTGCGTAACAACCTTTCACATCTTTCACCATCCACGCTCAGTGCATCAAGAATGACAGTTCACATGACACATGACACATGACTTGAAGAAGTGACCATGATGGTAGTTGAGCAGAGGATTAACCCACTCAATTGCTGTATATCGGCGACCCATACAATCCAGTTTTCTTCCGACAAGTCTACTTCTGTTTGGCGACTCAGATCACAGACACTGATAGGTTGTACCACAGTGTCCATTTTGTTCTTGTCTGGGGACTCATAGGTATTACCAGGGTCTCGCGCTGATAGGTACTACCACAGCGGACACCACTCCACGCCACTTTAGCTCTGCACACTACCTGCGTCTGAATTAGCCATTGCATTATGGACACAAGCCGGTTGACGTGCGGCAACACGCAACTAGTTACTCTTGCCGGAGTAGGGCTGACTTGTACTCGTTCGGAGAGACACGAGATCCACGTGTTTGTTTGGTGGGTCTTAGCTGCCGGGTATCAGGCTAAACCCTGAGTCCACCCTTAGCAGGGGGGTGTAAGTACTGCCGTGGCAGCACTGCAGCAAAGACCCCACAGACCCCACAACCACAGCAGGCAAAGACCCCACAGACCCCACAACCACAGCAGAGCCGCAAAATGTTCACTTGATCCCTTTTCTCACCCGCATATACCGACATTTTTTCGCACATTCTTTCTGTCCTCCAGCCATGTATCTGTGTGCCAGCTTCAGGCGCCACTGTCGCTTGTACATACCTCAGTTTGAGTACGCCAGAGAAAATGGAGCATTCAGGAGGTTTGGAATTTCAGTTCCAATTTCAATCAGCAGTTCATCTCAGCAATCATGTCAGTGTCATTCATGTCATCAGTTTCATCCATCATTCATCATTCATCATTCAGCACTTTATCAATTCATCAGGAGTTTATCAGCAGTCTATCGATTCATCATCATTCATCATCTTATCATTCATCATCATTCATCATCCATTCTGTTGTTGTCAGCATGTAACATTGCATTGCACATGACTTCAGTGTCAGTGCATCATCATTCATCATCATCCGCAGCATCACTCCATAAATTATTATCAATATTTACAGCTCTTTTGACTGTCATGCAGCGACAATTCCAGTGTATGCATGGCATGCTGCGATGTGTCAGGTTCATAGGTCAAACCACAACCAGGTTGATAGGTCAAACCACAGCCGCAAAAAGAGTCACTGTTTTGTGGGACACATGTGTAGACCCGGAAGTTGATAGGTAACACCACAGCTGTCGAGGGTATACATGGACCAGCAGTGAGCTGCCAACCACTCGCTAGGGAGATAGGTGATTGAATCGCTTGACCAGCAGACAGGGTACACAGTCGGCTGGGGTGCGGCAACACCCAGTTAGTTGCGCCTGCCGGTGCAGGACTGTTTTAGGGACGCTTCAGAGTGCCCTACATTGTGACTGTGACAGTTTCTAGGTCCAAGCCTGTGTCAGGTGTGGCCGACCGCATTACTCTGTGCGTATCAGCCTCACCCCTCTGGATGCGTCCTGGTAGGGGGGTGTAACTGCACCCGCCCATCAAAGCCAGACAACCGATCCAACAACAAGTTCTGATCTTATATACACCTACATTATATTCCACGCATATTTTTTGCCTTCACCTCCAGGCAGTACGACGACTTAATTGAAGCGCGACGCCTTTGACAGACGCGCGCTCGGCAGGATAGCCAGGACAGCACACCAAGAGTGCTACGCAATGTTTCTGCTTGTGGGGACTTTATTGCAAAGTTTGTATCTGACAGAGATGTACATACTTTCCTGTTTGTGTTGCTCAGGGGTGTTGTAAGCCCATGTATTGTCTCTGGCGTTGTGGACCTACGTGACAACGGGAATAACAAATCAGTACAAGTACTGCAGCTTTGGTCTTTGCCGTCGCTTCCCTTGTTCCTCCCAACTATTTTCTCAAACTGTGATTTTGTCTCAGCCGGAGACCCAGCAGGAGAATCATGATATGGTCTTCAAACAATAAGTGGGGCAGCAAACTACGGCAGAAGCAAGCACCTCAAAATAGGTCCACTCCACGCCTGTTGCCACCTACATGGGCAAGCGCCGCAGAGTCGCCGGGGCCCAAGCACCAGGGCCAGGAATCACCCCAAAGTTTCCCTTCACTGCCGCTCGGACTACCCAAGGGTCCAGAACACGGAGCTACCGCCAGACAATGGCCATGTGAACCGAGCGCACCACAAAGGGTGAACTTACAGGATCCTGAAACGCTTTGTCACATGACATGAGCGCATTGATGCCCCTGTGAGCGTAGTGCTTTGCCTGCCTGCTCACTTGCGCGTGTCCACCGCAGCGTTCCGTGGCCAGGCCCCCCACGGGAACGCGTCAATACGCCCCCTGGATGGACTCCAACAATCGGAGTACCTGAACGAGTTCGGGGATATCTACAAGCGCCTGGAGAAACGCCTTGAACCCCTCCTGGTCAACCAAGACCAGTGGAAGAGGGACAAGAGCTACCTATGGCACGAGGACCGTATTGTGGTGCCTAGTGACCGAGTCCCAGCGCTGCTGAAGTGGACCCATGAGTCCAGTGGTCATGTGGGTGCTGACCGCACCCTGAGGCTGTTCAAGCAGTGGTTCCACACTAGGTGGACGGACGACCAACTGCGGAAAACCCTCCAGCCTATCGTGGACAAGTGCCCGTGCAGGTCCTGTAAACCAGGGGATATCAGGGACAGAGGTCTCTACTCGACCCTGCCCATCCCTCACTGTGCCAACAGTGTTCTATACGTGGACTACACGGAGATGCCGAAGTTCGGGGGCTATGACTTCGCCCTCGTGGTAACCTGTGGGTTGACCAGGTTTACCAGGGTGTTCCCATGTACAAAGCACATCACCGGGGAGGAGACTATCAGGATACTCCTGGAGCAGTGGTTTTGTGTCTATGGGGCGCCCAAGGAGATCAACTCCGATGAGGGTAGGTAGGTAGGTGCACTCGGTCGTGGAGAGGCGCCCCATGGTTCCCCCTGGCGTCGCCCCTGTGACGAACAGGAAGAGGCTTCGCGCGTGAAGAGGGGAGGCGGCTTACTTCCTGCTAGACCTGACTGTTGGCCCCCAACAAAGCGGCCCCGGGCTACGCCGGGAGGGCTGATCGCCGCCAGCGTGACATGCTTGTCTCGCCGGGAGGGTGTGCCCCCGTGCTTGCGCACGTCCCCTCCTTTGGGCGGAACCCTAGGGGTTCACCGGACTTCCTGGCGTATCCCGTTCCCAAGGCGTGCATGCACGTTCCTGGTACTAGGGTTCCGAGGCGCTTGGGTGTCGCACGCTCCGCCTCGAGTCCCAAAGCAGCGCAGGCCTTAGGATGCAGCCTTACCCCCGGGCTCCGGATCTCGTTTGGCCGGGTCACCTGCATGGCACGGGCTGCCTCAGTGCCCGGGCTGTGGGCACCGGGTTTCCTACTGTTGTGTGGTGTTTGTGTTTGGGTCCGGTTGGCGGTTGGGTGCGGGTTTTGTTAACCCCGTCTGTCCTGGCTGGGGTTTAGGGTGGGTGTTTTTGGGCTCGTTTTGTGGTGTTGTCCCCCTAGTGTCGGCTATTTGTGGTGTTTGTGGTTGGGCTTCGGTTTCGGTCTGCTTTTGGGACGTGTGTGGTTTCGTGGGCGCCCCGCTTGCCCCCCGCCGTTTCCGGTTCCGGCGCGCGGTGTGGGCGTGTGTGCCGGGCCCGGGTCTCGCCTGTGCCCAGTCCGTCTTGGCTGGGTTGTCGGGGTGTGTTTTTTTTTTTTTTTTTGCTTTGGTTTTTTCTTTTCTTTTTTTTTTTTTTTTTCTGGGTTTTGTGGTCCCTGTCCCTCCATCCCCTTTCTTTCGGGCTGGGCTGGTGGCTCTCTTTTTTTTTTTTTTTTTTTTTTTCTGTCCCTTTTCCCCGTGGTCCGCTGTTACTGGCTTGGTGTTGCCGGTTTTGGGTGGGTGGTTCGCCTGTGCCTCTGCGGGGGTCCCCCTTTTTTTTTTTTTTTTTCGTCTGGGGGGGGGGCCTGGCCGCCTGTGGTGGTGTTGGCGGGTGGTTGGGCGGCTGTGGGCTGTTTTCGTGCCTTTTCCCCTTCCCCCCTCCCTTTTTTTTTTTTTTTTTTTGGGGGGGGGGGCTTGCCTGTTCCTCCCTCTGCCTTCCCTGGGCTGGCGCACGCACTGGCCTGTATTCAGTGTTGTCTTCCGGGCTGCTGTTTTCAGTTGGGTTCTGTGTGGCCATGTTCCGGCCCCATGGGTCGGGTGGGCTCTGTACACTGTGGGCTCGGTGCCCCTTCTTGCTGGGTTAGGTCCTGGCTCTGCCGGCTGGGCGGCTGCGCCAGGCGGCTGCTTGTGGTTTTGGGTTAGGGGGCTGGGGTTGCTCGTGTCCTTACCCCTCCGCGGTGCCGGCTGTAATCTTCTGGGTGGTCCGTCACCGTTGTCGCCTGGCGCTCTGTGGTCCCGTGTGTGGCCTGTGGTGCCGGTGTGTGGCGTGGTGGCGCGGCGCCTTCCCGGGTGTGCGGTGGCTGGCTTCGGTTAGTCCCTCAGGTTAGGGTCAGTTGTGTCGTGTTGTGCCGCTCTGTACCGCGTCGCGTCGCGTCGTGCTGTGGTGCGTTGCTCTGTGGCGCGCTGTGGCGTGGTGTGCCGTGGTCTCGGGTGGTGCCGCGGTGGGTCAGTGGAGGTCAGCCTGGCCTGTGCGGGTCGGTTAGGTCTTCGGGAAATTCTGCTGAATGATCACGGTGTCCTTGGGGCGTGCACACTGACTCTCACCCATGGACTCAATCTTCACCGGGCCTCGCAGACAGGCAGGTGTACTCGGGGTGTAGGAAAAGCGTTCCTTCTCCAAGGCAGACAAACAGACATCAGGAGTCGGACGGTGGAGGTGGCTTCCGAACGCTGTTTGAGTGGCGAATGGCTTTCACTGCAGCTCGGCTGCGCTGGCAGGGTCCGGGTCGGTGCCGCCGGCAGGGATGAGCTCACACTGTAGGGTCAGGGGGATGTCCATATCTCCGGTGCTGGACTGCTGGGGTCCGGGGCATCGGTAGTATTCTTGGTACTTCCAGTCTGCACGGCGCTCGGAGATGGCGTTGAAGGGGGGCACCGTCCAGCAGCACCAAAGCCTTCGCGATCGATCACAGCGTTTCGTTTCCCCTTGCGATGCTCGATATTCATCATGGACGGGATCGGTGCGCCGCCGCAGTGCCATTCCTCCACTGGACGCAACAGGTTGGTGACGGACGCCCTCACGGACGTGAGACCAGCCGAGATCAAGCCCCCGTAGCAATACTCTGCGTCAAACCGCGACGGTAGCGCAGCCCGGCCCTTATAGCCCATGGTGTGGTCGCGTGACGGTCCGTGGGGTTGCCCTCCCTGGGGGCCTGTGCCTTGGTCTCGTGTCCTCTGGGGCTGTCGTGGTGCCCTTTTCCTCCGTGTCTTGGTCCCCGTTCCCGTTCCTTCCTGGTTCTTGGGTGGTGTCCTGACCCCATGTGGTGTCGCTTCCGGCGCCCTGTCCCTGCGTGTGCCTGCCCTCACTTGGGGCCCTTCCGTGCCCTCTTGCCTGTGTGGTCCTTGGTGTCCCTTGCCCTTCCCTTGCCCTTGTCCTGCCCCTTCCTGGTGTGGTGGTGGTGGGAGGGGCGGGGTGGGGAGGGGGCGCCGGTGGCCCAGGCTTGGGGGTGGGTGGCCTGGAGCCACCGGCGGAGGGCTTGGGGGGTGTAGGGGGGGCGGAGGCCCTGGACCGCATCGCGGAGGAGGGCCTCCCATGCCGCTTGCGGCATGATGGTCTCCGGGGCGGCCTCATTGGGGTTTGCGGGGGTGCGGGTGCGCACCTCCTCGAAGGTATGCACCGTGTGCACCCCTCTGTGTCTTCCCGCTCCCCCGGCCCATTTCACCCAGCGGCGGAGCTCCTGCAGAGCGGAGGGAGACCACCAGGCGAGGTGGGCGGGGGCCCGGGGGGGGGAGGGGTCCGTGCCTGGGGTCCTGGAGCGGCGGGGGGAAGATGTGGACCTGCGGTGGTGGCGGGGGTGGCGGTGGCTGGGGGAGCGGGAGCGGCGGCGGCGGGGGCTGGGGGTGGAGGACGGGTACGGGCGGAGGGGGGAGCGGGAGGGGGAGGTGGACATGGGGCGGCGGTGGCGCGCTCGGTGGCGTCCGGGGGAGCGGGAGTGGTGGTGGCGGGGGCTGGGGGTGGTGGATGGGTACGGGTGGCGGGGGGAACGGGGAGCCCGGCGGGGCGTGTGGGGGGAGGGGGAGGTGGACGTGGGGCGGCGGCGGCGTGCCTGGCTGCGTCGGGGGGAGCGGGAGTGGTGGTGGCGGGGGCTGGGTGGCCGGTGGGGGGAGGGGGAGGGGGACATGGGGCGGCGGTGGCGCTCGTGGTGGTGCCGGGGGGAGCGGGAGCGACGGGAGCGGGGTCCCTGGGGGTCGTGGTGGTACCTGGGGGAGCGGGAGCGGCGCGAGTGGGTGGTTGAGGCGCGGTGGGAGTGTGGGTGCCGTGGGCGAGTGTGCCGTGCGGGGGGGGAGCGGGAGCGCCGCCGCTTGCGGGACCGGCCCTCGTCGCTCGAGTCGGGCCAGTCCGGAAGCGTCGGCGGCCTCTGGGGGGGCTCGCGCGGCGCCGCTTGGGGGGGGAGGTCCCCCGTCGTCCTTGGGGCCCCTTCGGCCATCGGATGGTGGCCGGGGGGGTACGGGGCGTCACGCGGTGCTGGTTGGGGGGGGAGATCCCCCGTCGTCCATGGGGCCCCCTCGGCCATCGGATGGTGGCCGCGGGGGTACGGCTGGTACGGGGGTGGTGGCTGGTACGGGGGGGGTGGGTATGCGAGCGGGGCGTTCGGCGGCTGCCATCCCGTCCGCTGGTGCTGTTGGTGTACGGGGGGTTGTGGCCCGGTGGGGTAGGGCGGTGGGCAGCGGTAGTGGTGGGGGTGGTGTTGGTAGTGGTGGTGGTGGGGCCGCTGGTGGTGGTGGTGTGTGTAGTGGTGGGGTTGGTGTTGCGGGTATGGCCCATGGAGTCCTTGTGGGTTTTCCGGTCCCCCTTGTGGGGGTGGGGGGCTGGGCATCGTGGGCAGTCCCCGGGGCTGCACTATGTGGTGGGCATGGAGGAAGGGTTGGGGGGCGGGCTTGACGGTGACGACGGTTGAGGGGTCCCACGTCCCTGGGTCGGTTTGGCCGGCGGTGGTGGTGGTTTGTGGGGGATGGATGACGGGGCGTTTGATGACGGGGATTTTGACGAGGGTTTGGAGGGGGTCGTGCTGGGTGGCCGTCTCCGCGGTGGTGGTGGGTGCCGGCGGGAGGGGGGCGCGGGTCGTGTCGGGTGGGGGGTCCTGGCTTGGGCGAGGGTCTGGGTGGGGGTGGTATCGGGTGGTTTTGTGTCGTTGCGTATGCGGTGTTTTGTGTGGTCGCGTGGGCGCCGGCTTGGGTTTGGGGTTGGGTTTGGGGTTGGGGTCCGGTTTGGGTTTGGGGTCGGGTTTGGGGTTGGGGTCCGGTTCCAGGTTGAGGAGTACCTCTGTCCGGAGGTGTGAGGGCGTCGATGCCGGGTCGGGGGTCGTCCCGGTGGGTTGCCGGGGTGCCTGAGTCGCCTGTGTGGGGGTTGGGGGGTTGGTGCGTGCGGCCGCGGCTTTGGCTTTCGCCGTGGCCTTGAGGATGAGTTTGGCGGGGAGGGGGGGGTCGGAGGATGAGGTGGAGGAGGTGGACGAGGCTGAGGACGAGGAGGAGGTGGTGGACGCGGGTTGGGCTGTGATGCGGGCGGGCTTGCGGGCGGCGGCTTCTGCCGCGGCCACGGCGGGGAGGATGGAGGGCATGTCCCCGGGTTGTAGGTTGGGGGCGGGCGGCTGGGGGGGCCCGGTCGTGACCTGGCGGCCCGGCGGGCCGATCTGGTCGGCTGCGGCGGGGGAGGGAGGCGCGGGGCTGCGGCCTTCTCTTTCTGGGCTCGGCTGGGCCCGGGTCCTGCAATGTGCGAGGTCGTGTGGGTTTGTGTCAGCGGGGGGGAACAGTTCGCGTGGGCTGCATTCAGGGGCCGGGGGGGGTGGGCCTGGGTCCTCTGGGGTGTGTGTGGGGGGCGTGGGCGGGCCACTGGGTGGGGTGGGCGTGCCGCGGGGCGTGGGGCTCCCCTTGGCGGGTGTGTGTGGGTTGTCGAGTGTGGGGGGCGGTGAAGGGTGGCCGGTGGGTGGGTGTGTGGCGGGCGTGTGCTGGTGTTCGGGCGGGTGGGGGAGGCCCGTGTCGCGGGGCCCGGGGGTGCGCGCGATAGTGGGCGTGTGTGGGTCTCCGGTTGAGCAGCGAGGGGGGGGGGGCATGGGCGGGGATTGTGCGGGGGGTTGTGCTGCGCCGGTGTATGTGTCCGCTTGCTGCGCGCTTGCGTGGGCAGTTGTAGGCCGGGCGGTTTGGAGGAGAAGCTTGCCGTCTTCTGCTGCCGCGGCAAGGATTTCGCAGACGAGCGTTCGTATCTGGTGGACCTCTTGGTCAGTGGTGGGAAGGGGGCATGCTAGCTTTGGGCTAAGACCCGCGCGGTTGAGGACCCTGTGGATGGCGTCGTACCCGCAGGTGAGGGACTGCTGCGGCCTGGGGGGGGGGTTTGGTCGTGTGTCCGGGCCTGCTTCGACTTGTGTGTGGGCGGTGGGGATGGCCCAAACCCAGGGCACGGTCCCCGTGGGTGGCCAGTGGCGCTGGATCCAGTGGGTTAGGCAGAGCATGGACAATCCCAGGTGGTAGCCCGCCTTCCCTGAGGTGATTTGGGCCAGGGCGCGGGCTGGGGGCGTGTCCCCTGGCTGGAGGAGACCCCTGAGGATCCTGTGCTGGGTGGTGGGGTCCCCCACTGCCCCTGGTGGGGCGGTCTCCGGGGCGAACATGGTGTCTGTCCCCTGGATGATCCATTGCGGGCCTTGGGACGTAGCCATAGCGGCTATCACGTAGTAGTGGCCGCGCTCGAGGACTGTAACCCAGACCTCCGGCGGGGGGTGGTCACTGTCTGTAGGTGGGGGGGGGAGGTCGTCGTCCGGGGTGCGGAGGCCGGCGGCGCGGAGGGCGGTGTCGCGGTTGGGCGCGGTGGCCTGTTCCCACTGCTCCGGGTGGTTCGGGTCCGCTGGGTGGTCCGTCTCCGCTTGGGCCCGCCGTAGGCGTACGGTCCCTCGACGCGTGACGTTGCTGCCGGTGTCGTGCGTCAGGGCCTGGCCCCACTCGATGGGGGGGATCCAGATGGGCTGGCCCCGGGTGTGTTTGCGGGCTCGCCAGAGCACGAGGTCTACTATGGTCTCGTGGAGGCCGCTGCCTGGGGTGGTCAGGTCCCGGAGGGCTTTGACGGTGAGCTTGGTCCAGTCCTCTTGTAGGCGGTACCAGCCCAGGGGGGTGGTCGGGGCCCTGTCTTGGAGGGTCGCTCGGAGGAGGTCGGGGTCGCGGATGGTGGCCGGTGTGAGGGGAGGGTGTACTGGGTCCGGGGGGGGTGGGCTGGATGGGCTGCCGGGGTCTTGCGCGTCTACGTCGATGGATGGTTGGCCCTGGCTGGGTTCGGCCGGACTGGGCGGTGCCGGGTGGCTTCTTGGGTGCGAGACGGGTCTCGGGGCGCTGTGGTGGTGCCTTGGAGACCTGTGGATGGAGACGGGGGGCGCGTGCGGGGCGCGGAGCGGGTTAGTGGACGTCTGGGTCATGCACGGCATGGTAATGGATGAGACGCTGCATGTGTTCCCTGGCGGTGGGGTCGGTGAGTTGTTCCGCGTGTGTTAGCAGGAGGTGTTTGCGGTGTACCATTTGGGCTGCTGCTCTGCGGACCGCTTCTAGCTGGAGGTGTGCTGCTGCTTCCATCAACTCCGATGAGGACGTACGAGTACGCTCAGATACTGGCTGGTACAAGAGGGTCCTGAGATCCCTCAATGTCCAGGTGTCTACGGGGATTCCCTACTCTCACACGAGCAACCCCCTATGTGAGCGACAGATTTGTGTCCTCAAGGAGAATGTCAGGATATGGTGCAAAACTGAACGCACCAGAGACTGGGTGAGACTACTCCCCGTCATATCCTTGATGATGAACTCCAAAGAGAGTTCAGCTACTCGCCCCATGAGCTATTTCTGGGGCGCCCGGCATGGTTCCTACATGCCCCCTATCCAGAGGACACCCATTCTTCTGTGGGTGAATGGGTCCAAGAGCAAAAAGCGAAGGTGGACAAGGCCAAGGCTATGCTCCAGAGAGTGAGGGAGCGTCAGTGGAACAAGAAGAACAAGCACCGAGTACCGGCCACCTACAAAGAGGGGGACTGGGTGCTGGTGCACCACAGTCGACTACCCGCCTGGCCACGCTCTACCAGCGATGACCCATACTTCGGGCCGTACAAGAATCTATCAGTGGATGGACACCGTATCACCGTGCAGTGTTCTCCCCGTCTAGGGGGGACCCTGGTGTGCGCTGCTCAACACCTGAAGCGCTACTATGATCCTGAAGACCTCTGTGGAAAGGAGTGGGAGCTGAACGACGAGGAAATCGCCGCTCTGGACCTACAAGGGGCAGCCAGCCCTATGGAAGTTGAAGGTGAACTCCCCGACATGAACGCCGAGGAGATGGCTAAGGAGGGCTTCTACCTGGTGAAGTCCGTCCTACGCCACCGCTATCGCCAGGGTTGGCGCTTCCTCACCCTCTGGGAAGGGTTTGGAGTCGAAGAGGCCACCTGGGAGCCTTTCTCTGCATTTGTTCTACCTGAGGGACGCCTAAACTCAGTTCTGGTTGACTACTTGTCCCAGAACAACCTTGGTGAGTTGCTGAGGCTCGCTGAGACGCTTGCCTCCAAGACTAAAGCTAGGGACTGAACCTTACCCTTACCTGCCAAAGCGTATGTCTGAGTGTGCTATTCCTAAGGTCCTGAGAGCAAGCCGCAGAAGTGGTGTCCTAATTATACCCAAGTCTGCACGCTTGCTAAACCTGGAGGGTTGGCTTATTGATGCCACGGGGTACGCCCCGGGTCTCCCCTCCCCTAAGCGCCCAATTTCAGTGCTGGCGCAAAACCTTTGGGGAATACCCAGCGTACTAATCCAGGTATTGTTTTCCCTACCTATCTGTCTACTACAGGGAGGGGTGGCCAAAAGCTATGAAGGCATGAAAACGCCGTTTTGCTAAGTGGCCAAAACACTGACCTAACCACTGCCACAGCCCACCAACCCTGCTAAAATTGCAGGAAACGGGTGGGACAGTGACACACGCACTACAGGTCCTACACACCCTACAGTGGCACCATCCTGGTGGGCGAGCACTGTGCAACTGGCTCAAGCCCCCACTCAGGACTACCACTCCTACACGCACACTCTACTGGGCGTTGCGAAGGCAAAGGTCTCTTGGGTCCTAGCGACCCTCCTGTGAAATGACAAGAGAACACAGCGCTGCTAAGCAACTGTGGCCTAACAGGGGACGCCACAACGCGTTTCCCCTGCTAGGGCTTGGAGGGAAGAGGTGCTCTTGCGTGCACGGCGCAGATGTCGATGAAGTCGGACTGCCTGCTCTGCCACAGGCAGAGGGGAGTTACTTGTTTGTGTGATCTGCGCCCTTGTTTAGCAGGGCATGAAAAAAATGGTATGCTGCTGCACCAATCACCCTACCTGCCCACCTGTAAAGCATAGGCAAATGAAAGGGCGTTTGCGGCGGAGGAACCAAGCCACACTCCCCGTTTTATATGGTTCTCAGTGTGACCTATAATACACTGTCCGCAAACACGCTGAAGAATCAGCTACCCTTGTCAAGCAAGCAAGCGTTAAGGGACTCCTCGGGTTCTCTTAAAGAACGTACCAAGGAGCCCCTGGGTAGCCTAAACAAGGTTTACCGTGCGCACTTCGCGTGGCCTACCCTTTAATGCGTTTGTGCATGCGCGAGTATGCACGAACGTTTTGGGCAAACCTGCCCATCTCATCACCAATCACGAACTCCACCAGGGGGTGGCCCCGCCTGGGCTTACTCACCTTACCTACCGCTGGAGAGAGAGAGCAAGTGAGGGACGCAGGCAAAGAACGTTGCTATGCACTTGTGTGTATGTCTAATCACCCTGATCTGACCTCTAATCATCTGCAATCTTTCTAATCAATCCCTCTATCGCGTCCTATCGTTGTTAGCGCTGCTACAAGACTCGTTCACGGAGACACGAGACGAGCAATGTGTATGCGGCATACGAGACGAGCATACCTGTAGTTTCTACCTGATTCATTGAAGTCTTTTCGATTGATTTTCGAATTCTTGAATTTGCGATACTTCTATTAGTGTGGGTGGAATCTGTATGTTTATTTATTAATGTGTGTCTCGTCATTTTCAAGACTACGTGAGACATACGTTTATAATTCTATTATTTTTCCATTTTCCGGCGCTTCGCTAGGAGCCGCTCCTGCGCGCCGCCTTTTTATGCGTATGAATTTCTGGATTTAAAAAAATCCAGAGATGACTACAATTTTTATAAAAATGTGCTTCTGATGCACAATTGGATTCTGCTCAGGTGTGTCGTTTCAGAAAAATTCTAGGATGTCATTTGACGGATTTTGGTGTCGTTGCTTCGTTTTTGCGTGGATTCGTCCATAATTCTCCCATTCCTGCCTCTGCAGATACCCACGCGCAGCCTCGCTGAGTAGGCCGTGTTCGGGCTGAAACGCAGGTGCCTGGAGAGACTGAGCAGAACCAAGACCCCACCAAGGGGCAATTTATTTTTTTTTGACGGCTCCCTTCGCCCTAAGACAGGTCACAGGTCGCCAGCAGGTTTACGAGAACCCATGCGAGTGTGTATAATGTGTCTTGCGTTGGGTTTGTGTCGCGCTGCGTCTTGGAGGGAGGGATGCACATGCACATGTTTTGGCATGCTCCCAAACTATCCCAACCAAGCCACAGGAGCCCCGGCAGCGCCATGAGCGCTGAGTCTTCTGTAGGAAATGTTACAAACAGAGCAGCAAAAGAGCGCCAGCCATGGTGAGCGCCCATTTTTCTGTGTGAGGGAAACTATAGATATTTTAAAGTAGATTCGGAAAGCAAGGAAAGGCCAAGAAACATTCCCCTTTTCCTAAAATGCGACAGTGGTGGCCACCATAGCACAAGGGGTGAGTAAGAAAAAGTGCTTTTCCATTGCTTTGAGCCATACTCTAGTTGTGTCAGAGATGCACTGAGCATCCATGCATTTTTATCTTAGTATTGGTCCCACCAAAAATGGTGATAACACATTTTGACCTATGGCCAAACACCCAATCAGGATATGGAGTGGACCCCTTAATCCCCTTTCAATGTGAAGCAAATCATTTTTTCCTGAGTTGACTGAGAACTGACATATCCAAAGTAGAGCCTATGAATTTATCTATGTTTTTCCATGAATTCTTAGCTATCCTAGTGGTATGCAGCCTAGGGGGCTGGGCACCTCTTTTTGAGAGGTCCTGGGTTCAATTCCTGGTCAGCCTAGCTAAGTAGGAAGATCCCATGTGACATGGCAGTGACCTCATCGCCACATGCCCTGCCACCTCAGCACATATGGGACCCAAAACAAAGAGTGCACATCTCCTGAGATGGCACTATGGAGAGAGAGTGACCATGGGGTAGTTTTCCAACTCCTTTCCAAAAACATTTCAGCTATCTTTGTGAATATGCATTCCGATTTGACCTGAGTTGCAGTTTCTGTGAATATCCAATCAGCTTTCACTGTTTACACTGCAGCCCTTCATGCTTTGATCCTGATTCTCTTCTCCTTGCATACTTCTGGCTTGGGCTATCCTGGATTGACTTTGATTTACTGTATTTCAACAAACAAAAGCTTTTCATCTTCCAAAACAAGCAGCAGGAAACCCTACACCAACAGCAAGCAGCAGGAGAGACAAAAACACAGTGCTGAAATCACTATAAACCTTTCTCTCACCTGTGAATCGGCAAGAGAACACAGAGCTACTAAGCATCTATGGCCTAACGGGGATGCCACACCGCGTTTCCCTAGTAGGGCTTGGAGGGAAGGAGCGCTCTTTTGGCGTGCACAGCGCATATGTCGATGGAGTCGGACTCCCTGCTCTGCCACAGGCAGAGGCGGAGTTATTTGTTTGTGTGAGCAGCACCCTTGTTTAGCAGGGCATAAAAAAACAACCGCTGCTGCACCAATTCACCCTGACCTTCCCACGTGTAAAGCAAAGGCAGATGACTGGGGTTTGCGGCTGAGGAACCAAGACTACCTCGACGTATTATACGCTTCTCAGGTAGCCCTATAATACACTGTCCTCAAACCCCAGTGCAAGCAAGCACGTTTAAGGAACTCCACCCGTTCTCTTATAGAATGTGGGATGGAGCCCCTGGGTAACCTAAACAAGGGTTGTACCGAGCGCACCACACGTGGCTTACACTTTAATGCGTGTGTGAATGCACGAGCATGCACGCGTTTCGAAGTTACCTGTGTCAATCTCACTTTTTCCTAGCAATCTAAACCACAATCACGAACTCTACCATGGGGTGGCCCCACCTGGGCTTACCTACCTTACCTACCGCTGGAGAGTGAAGCAATGTGAGGGAGAAATCGAAACACAAGCGAGAGACGACGCTATGCATATGTGTGTATGTCTAATAACCCTGTAATTACCTCTAATCATCTGCAATCTTCTAATCTATCCCTCTATCGTTTGTTAGCGCTGCTACAAGGCACGTTCACGGAGACACGAGACGAGCAATGTGCATGCTGCATACGAGACGAGCACACCTGTGGTTTATACCTGATTCATTGAAGTCCTTCTGTGGATTTTCGAATTCTTGGATTTTGAATTCTTTCTGTCAGTGTGGGTGGAATCTTTATGTTTATTTATTTATGTGTGTTTCGTCATTTTCGTCATGATGCGTAACATACGTTTATAATCTTATTGATTCTTTGTTTTCCGGCGCTTCGCTAGGACCCGCTCCTGCGCGCCGTCTTTTTCTGCGTTGGAATTTCCTGATTTAAAAAATCAGGAGATGACCACAAATTTTATAAAAATGTGCATCTGATGCACAATCGGATTCTGTTCAGGTATGTGCTTTCAGAATAATTTTAGGCTGTCATTTGACGGATTTAGGTGTTGTCGCTTCGCGTTTGCGTGGATTCGTCCTTCATCCTCCCATTCCTCTGTTGTACAGATATCCTCGCAAAGCGTCGCTGAGTAGGCCGCTGTTTGGGCTCAAAAGCAGCAGCAGGAGACTGAACCAGAACCAAGACCCCTTTCAGGGGCAATTCTAATTTAATCGTCGCCCCCTCGCTCCAGAACCAGGACAGGTGTCTCCGTCAGGTTCCATGAGACTTAGATCGAGCGTCCTATGAGCGTCTGGCGTTGGGTTGTGTTACGCTGCAGCTTGGAGGGAGGAATGCATATGCATATGGTCTTGGCATGCCCTATTCTAACCCCACCAAGCCACAGGAACCCCTGCAGCGCCAAGAGCGCTGAGGTTTCTGTTGGAAATTGTCATGAACAATGCAGCAAGAGTCGCTGGCCATGTTGAAGCGCTCTTTTCTAGTGTTAGGGAAGCTATAGGTATTTTAAAGTAGGTGTGGAAACCAAGGAAAGGCGAAGAAAAAATCCCTTTTTCCTGAAAATGCGACAGTGGTGGCCACCACAGCACAAGGGGGAGTAAGAAAAAGTGCTTTTCCAATGCTCTAGGGTATACTTTAGTTGTATGAGAGATGCTCTAAGCACTCCTGCATTTTTATCTTAGTATTGGCCTAACCAAAATGGGTGATAACACATTTTGACCTATAGAACCAAACACTAAATCAGGATGTAGTGTGGACCCCTTAATCTCCAAGCTATATGCACTAAAACATCTTTTCCTGGGTGACTGAGGCACTGATATACTGAAGGCAGAGCCTATGAATTTATCTATGTTGTCTCATGAATTCTTAGCTATCCTAGTGGTATGCACCCTAGGGGGCTGGGGCACCTCTTTTTGAGAGGTCCTGGGTTCAATACCCAGTCAGCCCAGCTAAGTAGGAATATCCCATGTGACATGGCAGTGACCTCAGCGCCACAAGCCATGCCACCTCAGCACCTATGGGACCCAAAAACTAAGAGTGCACATCTCAAGATGGCACTATGGAAGAGTGTGAGCCCTTGGGGCAGTTTTCCAATCAGTTTTTCTCAAACATGTAAAATATTTCATCCTTAGTTGCATTGATTGTAAATTGCTGTGGTCTATTGTTGATAGTTGTCTTTATCTAACTCTTTGTGACTGCAGCCCTTCATGCTTTGATCCTGTTTATCTTCTACTTGCTTATCTCTGGCTTGGGTTGTCCTGGATTGGTTGTATTTCAACAATAAAACATTTTCCTCATCTTCAGATTTTGAACATTTTGTGAAAATACAAATAACAAGTCCTACCGGCAGCAAAACAGAAACAAGCAAGACAAGTCACGAGGCACACGTATTCGGTTGATCCCAGTCCAGGTCTGTATTACTCCTTGATACCCGTAGCCTCAGAATCCAAGTCCACGTTGATATATGAACGGATGAATTGAACCTAACGAGTCCTGAATGAGGAATCCGACACAATAGCTATAATCAAATTGAGACATCGGGAACAGTTGAATGGAGAAGAGAGAGAGAGAGAGAGACAGACAGGAAGAGAGAGAGAGAGAGAGAGAGAGAGAGATTGGATTGAATCAAATTGACATGTGAATTGCAGTCATGCATACATGTTACCCACGTGAGCTGATGTTGGAGGGAGATCAATGATATTGCCACCTCATGCCATAAGCACCCCGAGAAGGGGCCAGGGCACGGGAAGGGCGCGCAGGGGCGCGGGCAGGGCGCCCAGGTGCAGGGAGCGGGAAGAGGGACGGTGGGCGAGCCGGCAGGCCAGGGCGTGGGGGACAGGTGGCGGGACCGAGGGCACGGGCAGGGGGCCGGAAGGGGGCCCATGGGCAAGGTCAAGGGCGCCACGGGCCCCAAGGGACAGACGGGACGGGGCATGGGAGCCCGGGGGGGAGGGCGGGCTGAAGGGAGGGGGGCGGGGGGCGGGGCGCCCCCGCAGCCGGACGTGCAGCCGGTGAGGTGCATCCCCCCCGGTAGCCAACAGATGCCGGCGCACCACACTCACCACCTCCACGACCACCACCACCACCTCTACAACATCGACCCCGGCGCTGGCGAGCTCATCCCCCTGCAACCCCCACGACCCCAGCACCAGCCAGCCCTTCCCGCGCCGAGAGCGGAGCCGGCGCGGATGGCCTCGCCGGGGGGGGGGCGGGGCGCGGCATCGGCGCCGCAGGCACAGGGGCAGCGGAGGGAGTCGGCGCGAGGGGCAGAGGGGGCCCGGCCCTGGGACCGGGACTGGGGCACGGTCCCGGACCCTCTTGGAGATGAGGCCCTCCCCCTGGTGGGGGAGGTGTACGGGTGGTTGTGCTGGGCCAACCAGGGGACCACCAGGGGGTTGAGGAACCGGCCCTTCGATGCCGTGCTCCTCCAGAGGCACGGAGGAAACCGAGAGGTACCCCAGGGGGGGTGGGCAGCCCCAGAGGACCACGAGAGGGTCCTCAGGTCAGTGATCCGGGCGGCGTGGCCCGACAGGGAGCCGACGTGGCCGGCCTTCCTGGAAGGGGGGGCGGTACTCCGCATCACGGATGCGGACGCCATAAACTGGCTCCCCCGGGCCTTGCGCAGCGCCCTCGCCCACTGGCGCTACCGCTGGCGCAACCCGCCGCCGCCACAGCCCCAGCCCCGACACAAGCGGCGGCGCAGGTGACCGCCCAGACGGCAGACGCGAGAAAGTGGGGCAGGGAGCTTAGCCCCCCGACCCACGCCCCCCCCACGGTACGGCACGACAAAAGAGCGCGCGCCACCTCCCGCGGGAGGGAGGGCGGAGACAACGAGCGCGGGGGGGAACCTACTGCCCCGCAGCCCGCTAACCGCTGACCGCTAACCCTCACGGCTGCCCCCGGCCGGCCAGCGCCACGCGACGACAGCGGGGGGGACGAGGGGCCCCAGCAAGGGCCTGCACGAGGGTCCGGCTCTAGGTAGAGGTGGGTTGGGGAAGGGTGCGACCCCCCAGCCGATGGCTGGCCCCCGGGGCCGGGACCGCCATGCCGCCCCCCCCTCGGCCGTCAAGAGGCAGCGCCAGGGGACCAGAGGGCCCCCCCCACTCCCCCCCCCCCTCCCTCTCAGGCCCAAGAGCAGACGGAGGCAGACCGAAGAAACGGCGGCCCCGCACCCCCCCCGAAGAGGCCGCTGCACCCGGGGTGCGGGGGCACCACGGCCGAGGCAGGCGCCCGCACGCCCTGCCCGCTGCCGGCCGATGGCGGACCGGCGGCGCCCAGGACGGCGCAAACGGAGCGCCCATTTTGGAGGCCGGCCCAGGGAAGACGGGGGCGCATACCAGGGCGGGGGGGCTCCCCCCTCCTCCCCCCCCCCCCCCCGCCGCACCGACCCGTTGGCGGCCGACCAGACCGCGTCCGATGCCCAGGGCCACCCGGCAACCCGCACGGCACGAGTATACCCCGGGGGGGCACGCTGGAGACAACGGGTGGCAGGCGGACGCCCGATGGGGCGGATGGGGGGCGGGGCGGCCCCCCCACCCCCCCCCCCTGCTCCCCCCCCCAGGCTTGGAAGCCACAAGAGCAACCCTCCGCCCCCCCGGAGCCGAGGGGGCGCCCCCCCTCCCCCAGAAGGGACCGCGACGCGGGGGGGGGGGATGCGGCTGGACCTGCACACCGCGCGCCCCAGCGCCCCCAGCCGCCTGCTCCCGCGGGGGTCGCGGCCCACAGGCAAGCCCACACCAGCGCGCCGGAGCAACGCGCGGACCAAGCTTGGGGGCGGCGCACAGCGGCGCACCAGAACAGTATGGAGGCCGCGCCCCCCATGACCGTCCCATGACCACAGCCCACTCAGGGAGGGCAGAGGGGGAGTCCAGGTCTGCAGGGGCCCCCCGGGGAGCGGTCCGCGGGCCGCCCCTCATCCCCCCCCACCCCGGGGCGGCCCCGCGACCCCGACCGCACGCGCACGCCCCAGGGGAGTGCGCCGACGGCACGAGGGGGGCCAGGATGGGGTACCGCGGGCCGCCACCCAGAGGGGGAGCAGGGAGGTTGCGGCGCGACCCCCCCCCCCATCCCCCCCACCGGCCCGCAAGCCGCGGGGGCCCCGGCCCCCACCCCCCAAGGCAGGGGGGATGGTCCCCCCTCCCCCCGCCCGAGAGAGGAGCCGGAGCGCGGCCCGCCCCCCCGCCCCTGCCGCCGGCTCCCACAGGAACCGCGGAGAACAAGCGAGCCCGCGCCAACGTGGCAGGACGCCGCACAGATCGCGCCCAGTGAAGGCGGGCGAGCACGAACCGGAGTGGTATGGCGGGCCACGCCTCCCATGGACAGAACAACGCCAGTGACACCCGCTTTGTTGCCTGCCCAGGGAAGGCAGAGGGACGGAACGAGGCAGAGCGACCCCCCGCCCTACAGGCCCCCCCCGGCCGCGCAAACGGGGGGCACGGCGCACGCCCCCCCCCCCCAGCCCGCCCCCAGGCACACGAACGCCACGGACCCGCCCCGCGGCACGCAGCCCCCACAGAGCTTGCAGGCCAAGGGGACAGAGTAGGGCCCCCACACCCGCACGCCCGCGCCCACAGCACGTGGATAGCAGACCGCAACAGCCCGCCCAGTGGGCGGGCAGTCGGGGGAGGAAGAGCGCCTGACCCCAGACGCCCCTCGCAGCAGTGGAAGGCACCCCCCCCGGGGACGCCCTTCCGCCACCCCCACAACCCCAAGCCAAGTAGGGGGGAACCGGGACCGGACCGCCCCCCCCCCAAGCACGCCAGACGGAGCAAAGACCGGGGCAGGACACGCGGAGGGGCACGGACCACATGGAACGGCCCTACCAGCGCCCTGTGCCGGGACCGCGCGAGGTGCGCACGCCACACCACCCAGGGGGGGGGGGGCCAACGCCGCAGGAGCGCGAGCGCACACAGACGCAAAGGGCCTGCGGGGACTACCAGAAGGGCAACCCGACCGAGCACGCGGAACGCACAGACCGCGTGGAATGGCGTACCAGCGAGCGAGGCTAAGGGACACCCGGACGGGACGGCCCGCAACACGCAGCGCGGGACACGCGGGGCGGGAAGGGGGAAACGGGAGAGACACAACACCAGGTACCGGCCCGAAACCCCCGAACCGGCCACGAGCGCCGCGCACACACGGACGGGGCACTGCACCCGCCAAGGCAGTAGTGGCGCACTGCGCCACGCCCCAACCCCTAGGCTAGGCAGCCTCCGCCCCAGCCCAAGGGGGTCCCACTGGCGACAAGCCAGTAGCACGGGCCCGGCGGCGCCGGCGCCCCGGTCGACCACGCATTAGGGGGGCGACGCAGTGGGTAAGCGCCCGCAGCCACGGCTGCGAATTGATGCACTGACCGGGGAGTGGCGAAACGGGGAAGCCGGGGAAGGACGGGGCTCCGAGCCCTGTGAACCCGGGGGACTCCGCCACCAGGCAGGAGGTGCGTCTTGGAGGGCCCCCACTAGGACCCGGTGGGGAGGATATCACCTGGCCCGACCAGGTGGCCCCCCGGGGCCGAAAGGCGTTTAGTACCCGCAAAATCAAACCTCAAACCTCGAACCTCATGAATTCTTAGCCATCCTAGTGGTATGCACCCTAGGGGGCTGGGGCACCTCTTTTTGAGAGGTCCTGGGTTCAATACCCAGTCAGCCCAGCTAAGTAGGAATATCCCATGTGACATGGCAGTGACCTCAGCGCCACAAGCCATGCCACCTCAGCACCTATGGGACCCAAAAACAAAGAGTGCACATCTCAAGATGGCACTATGGAAGAGTGTGAGCCCTTGGGGCAGTTTTCCAATCAGTTTTTCTCAAACATGTAAAATATTTCATCCTTAGTTGCATTGATTGTAAACTGCTGTGGTCTATTGTTGATAGTTGTCTTTATCTAACTCTTTGTGACTGCAGCCCTTCATGCTTTGATAATGTTTATCTTCTACTTGCTTATCTCTGGCTTGGGTTGTCCTGGATTGGTTGTATTTCAACAATAAAACATTTTCCTCATCTTCAGATTTTGAACATTTTGTGAAAATACAAATAACAAGTCCTACCGGCAGCAAAACAGAAACAAGCAAGACAAGTCACAAGGCACACGTATTCGGTTGATCCCAGTCCAGGTCTGTATTACTCCTTGATACCCGTAGCCTCAGAATCCAAGTCCACGTTGATATATGAACGGATGAATTGAACCTAACGAGTCCTGAATGAGGAATCCGACACAATAGCTATAATCAAATTGAGACATCAGGAACAGTTGAATGGAGAAGAGAGAGAGAGAGAGAGAGAGAGAGAGACAGACAGAGAGAGAGAGAGAGAGAGAGAGAGAGAGAGAGAGAGGGAGAGAGAGAGAGATTGGATTGAATCAAATTGACATGTGAATTGCAGTCATGCATACATGTTACCCACGTGAGTTGAGGTTGGAGGGAGATCAATGATATTGCCATATCATGCCATAAGCACCCCAGCATGGAACTCCTAAGATATCTCCAACCTCCATTGCCCCAACCATGACTCCAAGAATTGGAGACCGAGGGAGGGGCCCTTTTGCCTACAAAGCCGGAGATAAAGAAACATCCCTTCTCCTAGAGATTCAGAGATATAGAGAAAGAGAGATCCTTACCCGAGTATGGAAATCCTTGATATCCTTCTCACCCTTTGACCAATTTAATGAAAGAGAAAACAAATTCGTCATTCGTTTGTATTGGATTATGCATGGGGCATATACACATGCAGGCATGCATACATGCATGGACACCTTGACCTCGTTCACATACCATGCATCAAGCTTGTCTCAACCCAAGTGTTTTGACACTTAACCTCATTACTCCTAATTAACCTCTTGCAATTGAATTCGGGATTAATTGAAATGATTCATGCATGCAAAGTTTTAACCTAAATGCACTCACACTTATGTCATGACATTCCAAAACAAATATTCACATCCACTCGTACTTATCAACACACATGTAGGCACACATGAATGCATCAGTGTGAGGCACTCCTACAGAAGTCATATTGCAGAGCAACAACCGACTTACTTACCTTCCTTTGGTGCGCTACCTCAATCACTTCCAATTGCAAAACCGTTTTGCCTCCAAAATGCCTCTGCTACCATTGACAAACCCTTGGTTTGGCGAAAACTCACTCTGTTGTGATGATGGCCCTCAACACCCATTTTAAAATCGTTCTCGACTTGCAAAGCCCACAGCAGCAATGCGCACAACTCCAAATCACTCTTGATCCAGGTTGTATGAGTTATTCAACAGATAGTCCATTTCTTGGGCCTGCAGATCAGATGCATGCATTGCACATCCAATGTACACACTGTGCATACCGTAACAATCATGTTATTATACATGCACCAATTCCAAAAACATTCCGATCTTTTTGTAAAAAAAAGCTTTAGAAAAGGGTATTCAGAGCACAGCTCCGTGCGCGCGCATGCTTTGCAGTGCCCAAAAAGGCGGCATCTGCACCTCAACGCTAACGAAAAAGATGTATGGGGCTATGTAACAAACAAGTGTCAGTACACCCAAGTACTGAGCACTATACCTTAGAGGAAAAAAAAAGCAATAAACATAATGAACCCAATCGTATAGACTGAAGCAGGTCACAACCCTACCCTGACATTTTACCCCTAAGGGAGCATTATTTGGCCCTATATATGGGATATATGTGGGATAGGGTATATCATATTCCATTTCCTTGTTAGGAACATAGGATGTGGGATAGATAAGGCAATCATGGATGTTTAGTAGTTATTCAATTAGTGGATGATAGGGTGGATTTCTCATATGTGCATATCAGGTATTTCATTGGCTATGTGTACCATATCTGTTTGCAGGATACTATTCAGTCATCACTATCGTTATGTCAGCTGTGCCAAGCAATGTTGCTGCCCATGCCACTGCGACCTCTGCTCCTGACCACCCGGTCTGGTTTCATGGTAGCAGAGGCGAAAATTTTTCGTCTCTGTTGGGCGTTTGGCATCGCGGAAAGCGATCGGTCCAAGACATCGTGGACCAAATACAAATTAAAATCTCTTCCCCGGGAGGGATAGCTGAGGGTGTCCAGGTCCCCACTCTCAGGACCTCCTCGGCCCTGACCCCATCGACCGGGCAGGGGCCGCAAAAACGGGCCAAGCCCCAAGTGGCTACCAATCCTAAGTTTCCGAAATCCCCGAATGTTCCCATCGGGGCCCCCCATCCTCGAAATCCAGCTGGTGTACCTGGGATGGTTGGGGGGGAAATAGACGGCCACCCTCAGGGAGCGATGAGAGGACCACAATCGCCTATTATGGGCTCGGGAACCGTTACTAGCGCCGAGAATCGGGCAGTAATCGACCTATCTACTGGGGTGATCGAGCGTACGAACGCTGCGCCCTCACGCGCTGCCGACTGGGGTACGATGGCTTCGCCAATGGGGCCTATCGTGGTCGACTCTGGCACTCCTCCGTCGCTAGGGGGGTTGCCAGAGCCTCAGGTCAGAAAAAACCTGTTTGCGGCAGGGCCCATCAGCCCCATTGTTGACCAGCTCGACGCTGAAAACCGTCGAGTCCTCGCGCTCACGCCTGATCCCCATGGCCATCTGGGTCCGGCTCGAGAGGCCGTGGCCCTGATCCAGCAAGCCCTGTCGGGGACTAGGCAGAACCCCACTGTGGTGGAATCGTCGCCCACTCCAAGAAGTGGATCGCGGCGGTTTCCCTCCCTGGTGGAGGAATCTCCTGCCTTGGGAGCGTATCCCAATCCCCCGAGCGGATCCAGGCTAAATCCTACGATCATCGGGGAATCCCCCACGCAAATCGAGGAGGATGAGTGTGACCAGTGGTTCCCCCTGGCGGTGGAGCAGTGGAACGACGATGAGGAGGAGGAGATTGGAGTGTTGGAACGTCATGAACTCCATCATTCCCCTATTTCCGTTGCCTCGTCGCCTGCACCTCCTGAACCTATGTCAGGGACCAGGGATCGCCCCATGCTTGTGGAAGAATCCCCGGCCCCCCACTACATCACGGTGGAGGACTCTCCGGCCCCTCAGTACATTGTTGTGGAAGAGTCCCCGGTGCCTATGAGCGGCGTCAAAAACCGCCCGTGTCTTGTCGTGGAATCTCCGGAGCCTACGGAGGACCGGGCCGGTGCTACATCTCCAGTGCCTATGAGTGGCACGAAAGATCGTCCATCCCTAGTGGATGATTCTCCGGCAATGCCGAAGGTCAACAATCTGAGCTGGGGGGGAGGGAATCAGGTGGAGGGAGGTTCAGCAACCCTCCCAATAAATTTGGTCTCTCCCCCCACAAATACATCTCCTACGGAGGACCCCCAACTGCCCAATTGGGGGGGGGATCCAGAGGTTGCAACGGGATCGGAGCCTGTTTTTGCTTCCCATCCGAGAACTCGATCACCTATGGTGGTTCATGAGTCACCGCAGTATATTGTGGTGGACGATTCCCCACCCCCACCGCCGCGACCGAATACTGTTGGTCATGTTCCCCCTCCGCCGTCACCCCGCCACCGCCAGGTGGCTTACATCGAGCACGTGCAAGGAATCCCGCACCTGGTTCGGCCATCTAATGGTGGGGGTTCGGGGGGGGGACATCCCTCTAGTGGGGGGGCGCCAGCGCCTGTTGCTGCGCGCCCCACACTCCCGTCTCGCCCTGCGGGGGGGCCCTCTGGTCCCTCCGTGGCAGGGGGGGCTGCTGGGGGGGGCGGTGGTGGCTCATCTCCTCCTCGTGGAGGGGGGGGTCCATCTTTTCGACATTCTGGGGGCCCCACTCCTACACGGGGGGAGGACGACCTACAGCACACCTGTGGCTGTCCCCGGTGTGTGGTGCACTACGAAACGTGCATCCAATCTCTGATGGCACAGGTGAGGGACCTGCGAAATCAGAATCTGGAGTTGCAGCGATCCCATCAGGAACTTTCTCAGGCAGTAGCCTCTACCGTGGGCATCAGTCAGTCCTACGGGGACCGGATGACCCAAATCTTGTCTACGTTGGCTAAGTTTGACGCGGTGGTTCAGGGCTACCAACGGGATTCTAAGGCGGTGGAGGCTAGTGTGTCGGATCATCTTAAGATGTCCAACGGCAACACGGCTAAGTGCTTTAGCGCAGTGGAGTCGCTCGCTGCACGTTACGCCGCCGTTGCATCTAGGATCGATGCGTGGGACCACTGGTACTCCACGCCTGCGGAACCCGTTACGGTGGTCCCACCCCCGCCATCGGCGCCTCCGCCCGTTCCTGATCCTACACCGGCGGCGCCTACGGCGCCCATGGGCGCGCCATCCGGTTCATCCGGTGGTGGGTGTGTCCTTCCTTTCTCCGTCCACCCATCCCGCGATTGCATCTACCATCCGAACGCTTGTCCGGATTCGGGGTGGCCGAGGGGGGGGGAAGAACACCACGAACACCCCCACCCCCAAGAACCTACATCGTGGAGGGGAATCGCCGAAAAGCAGAAGGAACGTGCTGTTCCCGAGTGGAGGGCGACGCCTAAGGGCGAAGAACACCCCACGGAGCCTACGGCCCCGTGGGCCAATGAAGAGGAGAACACCTCTTCGTTGGGGAACATTAATCCCCTCACGAAAAATGTTTTCACTTCCCCTGGGAAACCTTCGTACACGCCCTCTCATCCTACGGATACGTGTACAGTCTCTCCAGTGAAAGTTGCACCAAGTGCAAGTGGAGGTGCACCCCCAACCATGGCTCCCCCTGCTTACCACCCGTACCAAATGCCTATGGTGCAAAATAGTTACACCAAAGCGGTGGAGGATAGTGATATGCCTAAACCGCAATTTAATGGGCAGCTAGAGTGCTACGACGAGTGGGTGGAGAAGCTTCAACAATGGTTGGGGGGGTGTGATACCATGTACCGAAAGGCCAACGAGGCAAAAATGATTTTGAGTACCTTGCCCCCATGGCTAAAGGCGATCATCAACGCCCGGGTTGCCGAGGCCACCCACCACACACGCACGGCCCCCACCCTCAAAGAGTTGTGGGACTTTTTGGAACAACGTTTCCACGAGTATGACCCCTCAAGGGCTGATGAAAGATGGCGAGCCCTCACCCCCAGGGTGGTTAGAGGGCAAGTGACCCTCATCGACCTTGAAGATTTCTATGCTCGTTGGCAACGTTTGTTGCCTCTGAGCAATGAGACTCGTCCCCACGTGATCCGGGAGCAGCTCCTAAGCAAGCTCCCGTGGATCAAGGAGAAAGTCGTCAAGCAAGAGGCTAAGAATAGCCCAGACAGCTATGTGGTGGATTTTAGTGGCCTTGACCCTTCTCCGGGTCGCGCCCCATTCGAAAAAGAACTCAGGAAATATAGCGCTCAAGCTTGCACTACGGTTCCTGAGATTGTTTCCTATTCGGGGCCGGGGGTGATAGTTGACTGCAAAGACCCGGCTCTCCAGGAGTGGATCTTGAAACTCAACAACACACCTCACACACGCGGCTACACTATGAAAGTGGAGCAACGTAGGCCTCGTTTGAAGCCTGCGGAAATCTACGCCCTTGCCCATAAAAGCGTGTCGGAGAGGGAAGCTCTCGAACGCCTCAATAAAGGAGACAAGACGACGGTGACGTACACTCATCGCCCTTCTCACAATAAAACCGCGGTGCATGCGGTTAATGCGGAGGCTACGGCGGACCCTGACACCTCCGAACCCGCTGACACCTCCGTCAACGCCGTGGGTCACTCTAAACCTCCGGCGAAGAAACCCGTCGACCCCGGGGCTAAACCGCCACCTACCTTTTGGGTTCCGTGTTCCAAACATTGGAAAACACGTAAACAAACGGACATGGACATGTCTTGGATTGATTGGGGTGCCACCAATACCACCCTTTGGACGTGTAAGCCTAATTCTCCGTGCAATGACACTCATTGGAACATTGCGGGTAAGTCTAAAGGTGGTAAGCCTAAGGGTGGCGATAAGGGTGGCGGTGGTGATAAGGGTGGTGGTGGTTATAAGGGTGGCGGCGGCAAGGGCGATAAAGGAGGCAAGGGAGCGCCGAACGGGCGCGGACGTTGGTAGAGGTGCCCAGAGGCGCCCCCTTCGAAAGAAGAAAACCTCGGGCACCCCTGTGACACTACCGTGGCTCTCGTTCCATCGAGAGTCATGAAGGGGCATATAGTGACTAGTGAGATTCAAACCGAACTTTCCGTTCAGGTTGTTTTGCCCAATGGAGAACGCAAGGCCCTCCGTGTTTTGGTGGATTTTGGGTGCCAAGCGGTCGCTTTGGCCAACCCCAATGTTTTTGGAGACCAACTCTCCGAAAAATATGAATCCCCCCAACGGAGGCGCCTACTCCAAGCCGATAATGAGACGCCTTTGCCAGGGGGGGACGAGCAAATAGACGTCAAAATTCAATTTACGGGGGTTGTGGATGGTAGTGTTTCACTTCCTCGTGTTGCCCAGTATGGCGTGTCCCCGTACCTTGTCCCGAATTTACCTTGGGATATGGTTTTGGGGCACCCATGGGGTTACGAACATTGTGTGAGCCATTTTGCCCGTTTCAATTGTTTGTACTCTCACCATCCAGTGCACCCCCGTTTTTGGATTGAGGACTTCCGTGAGGCTCCACGAACCGGCAAACCATTTTTGGTGAAACCCATTCATGGTAAGGTGTCACGTCAGTCCGTGTGGGGCCTAACCGTTCCAGTCATTGGGGCGGTCGCTCCTACGCACCCTGCCCCGGCCATTGTGGTTACGCCCCCTGGTGGCGAACCGCCTAACCGTGTTGAGGCCGAGAAACACATATCCTATGCCTTGACCGCTTCCTCCGTGGCCCCCGTACAGGACCGGGCTTGTGCTTTGGAGCTCGTTGAATTTGCTCCCGAAGCCCTTGCCCGTGATGTTCTACCTACGCGGCGTGATGGGTCCATGTGGACCCAGTCTGACTATGGCCTCACGCCATATTGGGCCGCACGTGTCAAGAAACAATTTGGCAAAAACCCCGACGTGGACGCCTTCAATAGGGTCCCGGGTATGGCCCAGGCTACCCGTTGGGTTTCGCCGCTTGAAGATTTCTTTTCCACTCCCGCGGACCCCTCTAAATTGTATTGGATGTGCCCTCCCTATCATCGGTTTTCCGATTGTGTTCGGAAAATTCGGCAAGAAAAACTACGAGCCATCGTCGTAGGGCCGAAGTGGACACATAGGGAGTGGTGGAAACCCCTTATGGAAATTACTTTGCAAGGGTACCACCTTCCTGGGCCAGAGACTAAAGCCTGTCTCTATCAGAATGACCACCTCACGCCCCTTCCTCAACGGGGTTGGTCCACGGTGGCGCTATACGTGGACGGTGGTATTGCGGAGGAAAATTTGGCGGCCACTAAATGTCATGTGGCCTCCGTTTTGGCACCGGCCGTCTCTAACCCCAACACGGATGGCGAGCCGGGCATGACCTCGGAGGAAGAGTCGGAGGATGAAAGGGTGCCTAACCATTTGGCTTCGGTGCGCGCCCTCACGTATCAGGCGACCCATAAAAAACTCCTCGCACCCGTTACTCTTGATCCTACCCCCGAAGATTTGGAGGCACAAGAATGCGTGCGTTCACGCATTGCGAAAATTGAACGAGAGTTATTGGGTGGTGGAGCCACTACCGTTAAGCGTTACCGAAAACGTAAAGGCGCCACACGGTTGTTGGCGGCTTCTCGTGTGGGTGGCGTTGTCACCGCCCAAGAGCCTATTGTGTCTCCGGAGGTGGAGCTCATGAGGAGACGCATCCTCGCGGACTACGAGCGGGATGTTTTTAGTGGGGAGGTTCGTCTCCGTCCGGACCAGGAACACCCTAAGGTCCGTGGTACGGAGCGGTTGGGTTTTGCTAAACTTGACCTATACCCGAACGCCAAACCCAAGTCCGTAAAACCTATACGGTTGGTGGGGGAGCGTGCCGCGGCGGAGCAAGAAATAGTGGAGGACTTTTTGGCTCGTGGCTGGATTGAGCCGTGCCCTGCCTCCGAATGGGCGTCCAACGGTTTCGTTGTGCCCAAGAAAGAGAAAGGAAAGTGGCGCCTCGTGGTGGACTACCGCCAACTTAATGAGGCTACCTTGCCCGACGCACACCCCCTCCCCCTGATAGAAAACATGTTGGAAAATCAATCCAAACACAAGATTTTCACTATTGTGGACTTGAGTAAAGGGTTTCATCAAATTCCCCTTCACCCTGAATCCCGGGCTAAGACCGCCATGAATTTGGCGGGTAAGCGATACCAATGGCGTGTTATGCCTATGGGTATCAAGAATGGGCCCGCTATTTTTCAACGGGTCATGGACCATGTTTTGCAGGGTTTGGATTGTGCGGACGTATATATTGATGATATTATTATTGGTTCCTCCGGTGCGACGGAGGAGGAGCTATTGGCTAACCACGACCGCGACGTGCGTGCCGTGTTGGATAGGCTACGAAAAGAGGAGTTGGTTGCTTCGGTTAGCAAAACCGATTTCTTTGTTCGTTCGGTTGAGTTTTGTGGCCATGTGTTGGAAAATGGCACACGTCGGCCGGCGCCAGGGAAAATGTTGGCGCTTGAGCGTTGGGACAAACCGGATAATGTTCGGGAGCTCCGGGGGTTCTTGGGGCTCGCCAACTATTATTCGGGCTATGTCCAACACTACGCCTCCATAGCTACCCCTTTGATTAATATGTTGAAGGATTTGCCTAAGCATAAGAATGGCAAAAAGATAGGCCTAACGTGGAATGCTTCGGCTAACGAGGCCTTTTTGAAGCTCAAGCGTGCTATTACGGATATTGTTCCCCTCCAACTAGCCGATTGGGATAAGGACTTTGTCCTCACCCCGGACGCTAGTAATTGGGCGGTGGGGGCGGCCCTACAGCAGGAAGGTCCCGATGGTGCCCTACGCCCCCTTGCCTTTTTCTCCCGCAAATTGTCAGGCAGCCAATTGAATTGGAGCCCTCGGGAGAAAGAGTGCTACGCCATAGTGGCGGCGCTTTTAAAATGGCATGGTTGGGTGGGGAACAAGCGCGTGGAGGTCCGTACGGACCACCGTAGCCTTGAAAATTGGGCTACGGAGGACCTCAAAACCGTGGGGGGTCCCTCTCCACGCCAAGCGCGTTGGCATGAATTGTTCTCTAAATTCGACCTCCATGTGGTTTACACTCCGGGGCCAGTGAACCCCGTGGGTGATTTCTTGTCCCGTTGGGCTTACCCTGCTAACCCGGCGTTGGGTGATGTGTCCATACATGGGACGGCCCAAGCGGCCGGGGATGTGCGGGACATGATGGCGGCCGAGAAGGAGGAACTTCTCGCCCGCCCCCTTGTATTTAGGGCGGTTGTGGCGCCCGTTGTTACTAGGTCTAAAGCGGCGCCTCGGGCTCAAGGGGCACCCGCGTGTGATCCACCCCCTCTGGCTTCGCCTCCAGTGGGGGGGGGGACGAAGCAAAAGAGAAAGCTTCGGAGACTGGAGCGAATTGTCAAGATAAAAAAATCTTGGAAGTCCCACAAGAAAGCAACTCCTATACATGGGGAGGATGCTCCCAATGTTTTTGAGATAAATTGGGCTAAACACTACCCAAATTGTCAACGCTACAAACAAATGTGGCAAGATGCCTTGAATGGGAGCTTCCAAGATGGAGTGAGGTTGGTGGATAACAAGCTCGTCCGTAATGGACGGTGGTGTGTTCCTACGCCGCTAGTGCATCGTTTGGTAGCCGAATACCATGATGCATTTCACTTAACTACCTCCAGTGTGGAAAAACACTGGAAGGAAATTAACCATGGCGTGGAAGGTGAGGGGTTGTACAAAGCAGTGGAACTGCAATGTCAAACGTGTCCCTCATGTGCCATTCACACGCATGACACCAAGCGCAAGCAAGGGTACATGACCCCTATGCCTATACCTATGGAGCCCATGGACTCCATAGCGCTTGATGTGTTTCACTACCCTTCCACCTCCCACGATGGAGAGGTGTATGACCGAATGCTCCTATGTGTATGCCGGCTTTCCGGCTACCTCATCGCGATCCCTATTCCTAAACCCCGTCATGGAGACAAGGATGAAGGGCTAACGGGGAGAAGAGCGGCCCATTTGGTAATGGAGCGCTGGGTGGATAGGTTCGGAGCCCCTCGTGAAATATGCTCCGACCGTGGGCCACAATTTGTGAGCCAATATTTCCAAACCCTTTGTTCTAAGATTGGTGCCCGCTCGACTATGTGTCTCGCGGGTAGGCACCAAGGTAATGGCAAGGCCGAAAATACTGGCAAGCAGCTAAGGCGTGCCGTTGCTAAAGCCATTACCTTGAAGAAAAAGAAGACTAATTGGGTAGAGGTTTTGCCCGCCGTTGTACGAGCGTGGCATGAGACTACAGGTCCTTCAGGTTATACACCTAACGAGATTGTGTTTGGTAAACACAACCGTACTAAGGGGCCTCCTCTTGCTGAGCCTAAGGGGGTGGCCCAAGACGCCGCTCACTACTTCCAACGGCGTGAGGAGCTTATTGCTCTTGCACGGAGGGCTATGATTCAAGTGCAAGAGACAATGGCTCGTAAGTATAATAAGAGTAGGAGGATGTCCCCCAATTTCTCAAAAGGGGACCGCGTATGGGTCCGTCGCCAACGCAAAAATCTTGGCGATAAGACTTGTCCCTATTGGGATGGGCCCTATGAGGTTGTGGCCAAGAAGGCGCACGACCTCTATGTTATTCAAGTGGACCAACGGAGGTTAGTTGACGTCCACGTTGATTGTTTAATGAAAACGGTCAACTCCCCTCGCTCCCCCGTGCCTCTAAATTACACGGAGGAGGTTGCTAGGGTGCCCTCCCAGTTTGAGGAGGACACCTATAATGTCAAGAAAATATTAAGTCACCGTACTTACCGCAAGAGACTTCTCTTCAAGGTGCGGTGGGAGGGTTATACCAAAGATTGGGATACCGAGGAACCCGTTGAAACCTTCTTACCATCCTACAACAAAGTTTGGAGAGATTACTTGCAGAAACAGAATCTCACCCAAACCGTTGACATCCTTGCCCACCTTGGTGGACCGCTCTCATGAGCGTGCCACGAAAAGAAAACCCTAACCAATATGGATATATTATTGTTTGGGGAAGGGAGGAGAGAGCGAGAAGCGGTGGGAGACAGGAAAGAAGATGTGCATGCACGGCGCGCTCCTCGGTTACAAAAATCCCCACCGGAGCAGGGCGGTGGGTACCGCAGGTTTACCCCACCGTCTACCTCTCTCACCGCTAAAGGCTTGAGAGTCCTTGGGGTGGGGTGGCGTGGCATATAGCCTGGGGCGGAAGTGGGACGTGTTCTTTCGGGGGTCTTAATGCCATTCAAACCCCTATCCTTGGGTCTTACTGGAGCACTCCTACCACCACCAGGACTACTGCCGTCAGTCCTGCCCACGATGACGCCCCCTGTCAAGGGTGCTAACAACGTGGCAAGCACTTCCCGAAGACTCTGCCGGGTTGTGCGCATGGTGGTGTTTGCAAGGTTTCGGAGTGCCGCCCCGTACCGAAACCACGACCCCACGACCGTCCCTGACCCGTGACCCAAGCCAACGAGCTAAATCATTTGCTCAAAATGGCGAAGGCTTGAAAACTTCGTTGGGTTGGCGGGTACAACCCATTTTCCCTTTTTGTGTTGGGCGTGATGGTTTTCCACCGATTTGCCCTTGTCCACACGAGGGTAGGTATACAGGGTACGAAGTACTCGTGTGGCTCACATTACGTGGAAAAAATTTCGTGGCGTGCAAGATTGCCACTACACACAGTGAGGACTTAACCTAGAGGGAGGGGTCGTCCTCTACGTACAGGTATGCTAATATGAATGGCAATGGGTGCCTTTGCCCCGTCACTCCTTGAGTGGGTGGGGTCTTCAAAGGCTATGGCGTTGCGGATGGCGCCGCCTGGGTATTTGTCCCCGGTCGCTATGCGTGCCCGGGTTGGGAGTGAGTACCCAGTATTGCCATTGCATGGGGCCGCATGCTGGCTGGGTATGTTTTCTCTTGTTGTTGTTGAATTTCATGGGTGCTATTCCCGCCTGCAGCGCGAAGGAACAGACAAAGGGAACAATGAGGCGAGTGTGCACATGCATATGTTTATGAGAGAATATGTATATTAATGTTTTCTCTAGAGTTCCCCACGAGTGGACTTGGATTTCCACAACACCCGAGGGGTCCTCTATCCCAACACCCAACCAAACGGGTTGGGATATGGGCGTGGCATTTTTCTTTATAGAGACCCGTGCGTGGACTTGGATTTCCACAACACACACGAGTCTCTCTGTCCGAGACACACCAAAACCGGGTGTGCCCGTGGCCAATGGTAGCGTGTGTGTGCGCATGCCATTAATTTAGTTACGGGATTATATGGTTGCCTATTACGTTGGTTATCACCCGCCCCCCGAACAAGCAAGACCTAGGTTGACGCCTACCTTTGGGGTTTGTAGCCGTGTACACCGGCCCAAGTTTACACACGGAGGTGTAAACATGAATCCGTCATACACGGTGTAGAGGGGTTGGGGGAGTAAAACTCCTTCGGGGCGTGACATCGTGCCCCCGGGGAGCAGGGTGGGCTGATTCACCAGCGGGACCGTACGGGCGACCTCCCCAATTTGCGACCTGGAGGTGACCCCCTGCGCTACGGCCCGCCGGTTGCACACCCACCGACAAAGGTAACACGCAAGCTAACCTAAGTGTTTATACGCACGCCCCCAAGACACACACGAACACCAAGCAACAAGGTGGCGTATCTATACACGTGTTCTATTGTGGATATGCTTACTGTTTGTTGTGTGTACGTGAGTAGTTTGTGGAAGCTCTTGCACGTGCCGTATGTGTGGAGTGCCACCATCACGTGCCCCAAGGCCGCCACCGCGAGACCCACACTCTGTGATGCCCTCCGGGCGAGTGTGTGCCCCCGGGCCCTGCCAATGGGTGTGCGCGCACAAGTGTGTCTTGTGTTTGTCGGTGTGCATCGCTCTATTATGTGTATATATGATATATATACGTAGTATGGCTCCTAGGTGAGGGGTTAGCAGTGAGGTCAGGTTATTATCACATGGTTATGAGGTTTGTCTATTTAAGTGTGTCTACTCACACCCTCATCCCATCTCCGTACCTCCTCCTTTACCCTCTACGTGGTGCATCACGTGTGACACACATGCTAAATTAAGCATCCACACGGACACGGCCCTTGGCTGAGCCGTGCCCGTAACATTTAGCCACAGCCGTGGCTGGTTTCCGGCAATCCACACACAAGGCACACCGGCCTTCGTTTCATCTTTCCTGTGTGTCGGTTCAGTTTGCAAGTGGGCCTTTGGCTAGGCCTTGTCTGGGAATTTACAAGCAAGTGAGCAAGCAAGCTTACATCTTACAAGCAAGAACTCACTCGTTAATGCAAGTGTTAAATCAAGCACATCAAGAACATCAAGCACATCAAGCCCTCATAAATTGTCTAAAGCACGAAGGTGGAAGGTGTGGGCATCGTACCCGTGTTTATCTTTGTGCCTAGTGTTTTAAGCGGTTCTTTTACCCTGAGGCCATCGTGACCTCTTTCCTCTAATTAGTGAGCTACCGCGCGCACGGTGGGCCATCGTGGCCGTGTTTGTTAAGTGGCCTAAGCATGCACAAGACAGTGGCGAGCACAAGTCAGTCATGCATCCCTGACCTCTACCTTTGTTTCCCCACGTGCTCCCTGCTGCAGGCACAGTCCTAAGTTGCTGTCAGTGTCTCCTGTCCCTGTTGCTGGCTTTTCTTTGTCAAAAGTAAAATTTTGGCACTGTCGCGTCGCACCGCTTCGCATGTACCGTTACCTTCAGTTTTGTTTAAAAGTGTGATTTCACTTTGCCTTTAGTTTTAATTCTTTGAAAAACTACCTGCCCTTACCTGCTGGACCCCACATGCCTCATGCGACACGCAGGGACCAGACTCTACGCGCCGCAGCTCGCGATTTCGCCTACTACTTATTGCGGGACCTGCGGGATCCCGATCGTCAATTTCTGTATTTCGGCGGTGGTTCGGTTCCCACCGATAGGAGCTACTGCAGCGGTCGTGCGGGCGGCTTCGAGATTGCCTGCGTAGGTTCGATTCCCTATGGGAGGGAATTTGCTGACTGTGATTTGCTGCTGTTTGTGACTGCTACGTTCCTCTTGGGCATGTACCTCCTGCCCGTGGCAGTCGTTTTAAGTGGGGGGGTGAAGCAGGTCACAACCCTACCCTGACATTTTACCCCTAAGGGAGCATTATTTGGCCCTATATATGGGATATATGTGGGATAGGGTATATCATATTCCATTTCCTTGTTAGGAACATAGGATGTGGGATAGATAAGGCAATCATGGATGTTTAGTAGTTATTCAATTAGTGGATGATAGGGTGGATTTCTCATATGTGCATATCAGGTATTTCATTGGCTATGTGTACCATATCTGTTTGCAGGATACTATTCAGTCATCACTATCGTTATGTCAGCTGTGCCAAGCAATGTTGCTGCCCATGCCACTGCGACCTCTGCTCCTGACCACCCGGTCTGGTTTCAAGACCACTGTACACAAACACAGGATTTGGGGCTTGTCCTCCCCTTTACACTACCCCTCCCAAGCCCTCACAAGGCCTCCCCCAGGGTGGCTGAACCAAAACAACCAAAGGTGAGTCATGAGCCCTAGCACCCCGGGGACTGAGGGGATGCATAGTGCAAAAAAAAGGTGAGTCAAGACGGTTTGGGGGGGGCAAAAAGCAACGCTTTGGGTGGGTGTAAAACCATTTTGCCTCCAAAATGAGCCTGCAGGGTTTTACACTCCCCTCCCAGGCTCGGAATTACCCTCCCAAGGGTAGCTCCGTCCGGACAGAAAAAATGAAACCTGCAGGCTCTAAACCTACAATAGTATACACTTTATTCTACATCAAGTCTGACCTACTGACGCGTTTCCGTGGGGGGCCTGGCCAGAGGACGCTGCGGCGGACACGCACAAGCAAGTGACGCATTCCCGTGGGGGGCCTGGCCACGGGACGCTGCGGTGGACACGCGCAAGTGAGCAGGCAGGCAAAGCACTACGCTCACAGGGGCATCAATGCGCTCATGTCATGTGACAAAGCGTTTCAGGATCCTTGCCACTCTGAAACAAGGGAACAAACGTATGTACAGCAACACATCAGGATATGTACACATGGGGTTAAGACTGGACTGGGGTAAGGGCATCACAGGTCAATAGACACTCAGTCCTAACTCGTATCCCAATCCCAGGTCCGACCCTCTCAGTGGCTGGTGGGGGCGGGGGCTCAAACACAACCCATGCCCTACTCAGTCCGGACCCTGAAACCCTGCCAATAGGGGAGGTGTCCCGCCCAGCCACAGGCAAGTTCCTCAGAACCAAGGAGCTTCAAGGCCAACCAACAGTGGCTCCCCATGCTCCCTTAACGGCAGGTCCCAACTCCTCTCTGAGCCAGAGATATGGCCCCGCCAACATCCCCCAGGAGTTGGTAGCTGGAAATGGGCTGTTTCAGCCCAAACTGATATTAGCTCCAAAAACTCCAAAATTGACCCCTTGTCCGGACCCGCCAGAGGTAGGGACGAGGCAACTGACCCTATGCCCTCGGAGTACGAACTCCCTGGAGCCCTCACCCAACCTGGTTCCCTCTGAGTCCCCGGCATCAGGGCACCACGGGTTCGTCAAGTGGGGTCATGATGCCAAAGTCACCAAAATGGGCATCATTCTCACGCGTGGCTCGCCCGGCCAGGGCAAGGCCAATGGCTCACAGGGTAGGAGGCAGGACCTAGGACTGACATCTGAGTGTACAACTTCGAATTAGGTCCAGGTTCCTCATGGGCATAGAAAAATGGGGCCGCCAATTGACCACACGGGGGGGTGAAATTGGGGTCCCAAAAGGGGGTCATTTTGGCTGCTCGAAATGACCCAAAATTCAGGGGTTGCTCCCAATAGTATATCTCCACGCCGGCTTGGAGATCGGATCCACCATTCCACACGCGATCCACCGGGAGTCCAACAGAGACTCCCATGCCCTTGGCTCCCAAAGATCTCCATGCCACTGGGCGTGGTGACAATCCCAATTGGGTCCACAAATGCCAAAATGACAAAATTGTCCTCACTTACTTTGGGCTAGCACCTTAACGAAGGTTGCTCCGCTTCGCCCACGTGGTGTGTGAACCATGGGGACCAATATACATAACACCCATGTCATATATGGTCCATTGGTCCATGCGCCTGGCGTGCACGGGTGGGTTGAACATAGTGCACGGCGGGCAGAAAATGTGGAAAATTGCTCAAAATGGCCGAAAATGCGCACACTCATGGTTGGAGCAAATGAGGCACATGCCCGACTTGGACCAGAGCGTGCCATAGGATTGGTATCAAGTCATATGTGTCCGACATATCTTTTGGGCGTCGCCCAACTCCTCCGGTATTGGGAATGGCAGGGTCGCCAAGTGAGCCCATGATTTGGGATAGTCCCAAATCGCCAACATGGCGGCCATGGTATGCCAAGCCCAAGAAGAGTTATCCGCCGGGTCCAAGATATGTTGGGCATCGAAGTATGTACCCTCATAACATACTTGGGTCATGATGTCAATTGAGTGTGACGTTGAGATACACGGTCGCCACTTGACATCATGACGGGCAAAAAACAGCAATGTTGGCGAAAAAATACCCCAAAGTGCCTTGAAAGGCGCACAAATATATTATAATATCTTCGGCTTGGATTGAGTAATCGACCAATCCTTCTAAACACAATGACTTGACACCAATGACCTCCGATTCCACATATGTGCTCCACTTGGGGCGCTTTGAAAGGTCGCGAGCGCTACTTCCCAAGTGGGCACACGGAAATATGGAAAATTGCAAAACACACACCTTGCTCCCAACGCATCGCTTTGGGACCGCCACACAAGCTTCCCTCCACGAAGGTTAGGCTTGCAATTGATCGTGGGGAGTATAAGGAAGGGGCTTGCGCAATATGAGGTCCATTGGCAGGTTTGGCTTGGAGCGATGGACCCGCCAAATGGGCACGCAACACAACACAAGGCACATACTCCATATTGCCCAAAAAGGTAGCCCCCCCCACGATATGACATGCCCCTCCAAGGGCATAACTTTGGGTCAATCGCTCATAGGAACTCAAGGAAAGTTCCTATGCAACACTAACACTCGCGCGCTACACTCGAAAGTTATCTTAACGCACGGAATATCATGGCCAAAGAGTTATAACGCAAACTCTGCCCTCTTGACCATGATCTATTACGCTAGCGCGCACGTGTGGAGACGCAAGGCATATGATGCTTCCTAAATTACGTCGGGAGTATTGTGAATACAACCCACGTTTCCTTATTGTCATTCCTCGCAAGCCACACGAGATATGACCCTCACAAGTGGCCTCATGAATCAACTTTGTTTTGCCCATATCTCTAGGACCAATGGAGGGCAAGACGAAAGGAAAGTTGATTCGTGCATAGGGAAGCACGTAGGTCCACTCGAAAGAGGTCAAATCAAGCGCGGGGATGTCGAAGTGGAAAATCCGATTTCGACATCCTGAAAAATTCGGATTAAGGTTGCGAGTGTAGAATGTGAAAATTGCGGATGCATCAATGCAATTCCTGAAGACTTTAGAGTCTTCGTCACGATTTGCGCTAAAATATCTGTATAGAAAAGTTAAACTGGCGGTTACGCTAAAGTCGCAAACTAACCGCCAGCTGTCAAAACAGTGAATATCAGAACAGAAGCGTAAAAATTGACGGAAACAATATGAAAATAAAACCCTGTTGATTCCTGACATTCTGATATATAAATCTCCGCTGGCGGCGCATCAGTTGCCGATGCGGGGCTTTACGGCACGGAACACGCTCCCGCCGGGCTCACACCGGGTGTCAACGGGCGTCTTCCCTTCCGTACATGGGGTTAGTGGACCGGAGACCGGTTGTATGCCGTAACCTAGCCATGGGGTTCTGGGTACCGCTTCACCCCCCTCCTTAGAGCAAACCCTGGGGGGGGCTCGATAGCACACACGCCTGGCAGCGGGTACCCAGGACCATTTCCTGAAGGGGGGGGGTGTCACATCCCACTTCAGACTGATTCGCAGGTTAGGCTGCCCAAATCCCACAGTAAGACAGGTACGGTCCTGTAGCTGTTAGTAACTGCAAGTATAGTATCAAGTATCAAGTCCTGGGTCCTGGCGGCGATTGTTCGGCATCCAAAGGACCCGTTAACCCATACCAGGCGCACCGGGTGCCGGCTGCGACGGTCACTACCACAGTGGCAGTGGCATACACGGCCAACATAGGCGTCACACGACGACCGAGGTGGTCCCACAGGTCGAGAGCGACCACAAAGATCCATCAGGCTACCCCAAGCTTCCCAAGGCCCGCCGACTGGGGGAGAGTCCCCACGGGTCCTTCCTCGGGCGCACCTTGTCCATATCCACGACGCGAGTCCAGAGTGGTACAGCCGAACGAGCTCCTCCTTAAGGGATCGGGCGTCAAGGCCGTCTTTTCCCTCGCCCTATTACCACGAAGGCCATACATGAGGGAGTCCTCATGCAGTGTGGGCGGAGGCGTCGACACCTCAAACCACCAGTTTCCCAGGCAAACCTTCCCCATCCGACTGCAAGTGCGTCTGCGAATCGGCAGGCTCACACTGGGACTGACAGTGGGGGACCGCTGGGAGTGTAGTCAGGCAACTGGGCTTCCCGCCTGGCGCCATCAGGATCTCCACATCACAGCGAATAGGGCACACGGTATCACGGGCACTCAAACAGAAGAATCTGTACTTAGGTACTGGTCCAAGCTGGACCCTATGTAAGAACATGTAAACGGCGACTCAGGGCGCCTTCGTAATCGATTCGCATCCCGTCGGGGGAAAAAACAGTCTACACTCAGTGATGGGTCAACATACAGATGCACATATCCTGCGGGGACAGAAAAACAAGCAATAAGCTGGGTAAATAGGCGTGTAAACACACTCGGACAGAGCGCCAAACCACGCCACGGTCAGGATAAGGCAAATGCAGGAGGGTGGACAGGAAAACGCCTGAGTTCAGGCCATATATAGTCTCGAGACACACGTCGACTAGTCTGGATTCCGCAAGTGCCATGGAACCAGACCACACACCAAAAAATCGCAATGCCGATGACAGCGGCATCCGTTGCGCAACGTCGTATGGGCTTCAAGGCCCCAAGAGCTCAGAAATATGAAGGTCAGTCGCCCTACCTGGTTTCCCAAGGATTCAGCAGGGGGGGGAGTGACTAATGGAAGTGAAAAAGAGGGGCCATCCTCCTCTGGATTCAGCAGGGGGGGGTATATGGCCACTCTGATGGCAGGTCACCGAAAGATGGAAGAGAGCAAGCAAGTGAGGGACGATCTGTTGACCACACAAGCGCTCAAACTGCATCAGGGGAGAGCCCAGGGCGCTGATGAGGCACCCCTGGCTGCAATCGCCCGGGTGAGTGCTGCCAAGTCCGAGACATGGATCTTGGTCTTGTGCTTGCGGATGTACTCCATGAAGGGAGTATTGACCCGCGGCACGAACGAGGAGACGGGTTCCCAGGTGTCGTGGGACGGCCCATAGCCTCGCCAACGAACCTTGAACCCCATGCCTCCGGGTGCCGAGGCTTTCGGACGCTGAGCCAGGATCTTCGCGACAGTATAGTCGTCCTGCTCAGCATAGTCGTCGTCCGAATCAGCCTCATGTGCGGCATAGCTCAGGGACACATGTTGGCCACGGAGGTCGGGTTCCCGCACACAGAGTTGACTCTCGTGGCGCTCCCGGAACTGTCCGTGACCCACCTTGATGCGGTAGGTGTCCTCACCAATCCTGCGGACCACCTCTCCGGGTGTGAACCAGGTTTTCGTGCGGTGGGTGCCCATAGGGCGGGGTCTGATCACCCACACCGGGTCTCCAACCCTGAACTTCTGCGCTGTCGAGCTCGGGGCGGACTTCTGACGCTCAGCATGCTCCTTCTCGAGCTGCTGGCGGATGTCCCGCGCCGTCGCCTCTTGCCGCGCGAAGAATTCCTTGACGTCCATAGCCATGCCATCACCAGACAAGGGAAGTCCCCGACCAAGGGGGTCCCTGCCGAGTAGAATCTGGTGAGGGGACAAACCACCCGGGGTGGGGGTGTCATGATGGGCCTTCAGCGCAGGCCACATCTCCTCAAACCAGTTCCGACGTGGATTGGTGATGTGAATCTTGCGCAGCTTCTCGAACAGCTGCCGTCCAGCCACTTCAGCACGGCCGTTGGACCGGCTGAGATAGGCAACGCTCTTGGCATGACGTATTCCCATGAGGGAACACATAGCCTTGAACCAGCCACCAGTAAACTGGGGCCCTCGGTCACTGCAAATGGTTCGGGGGATGTCAAAGACGGTCAGCTAATGACGAATCATCATGACTGCCACTTCCTTGGCAAGCAACCCCTTTTTGCGTGCCGGAACGGCTACTACGTAGCCACTGTGGCGATCCACACAAAGAACCACACAGTCAAAGGTCTCCTTGCCAATGTGCACTTCGGGCATGGAGAAGACGTCCATGGCCACGCTCTCCATGGGCTGGTCAGGAACCGGGGTCCATTGGGCTTCCCCCTTGACGTTCCGGTTATCGGGATTGCAGGCCTGACAGACCGAGCAAGCCTTCCTGACCTTCTTGATGGCGGTGTAGAGAACGATATGGTCGATCTCGAACCGACGCTGCATGTCAAGGGCTTGCTTCTTGACCCCTGGGTGCAGCATGTGGTGGTGCCAAGCTTCACATAGCTCCAGCACTCGGGACTCTGGTACTAGCAGCTTACCATTCCGGTAGAGCTTGCCATCTTCCTCGGTCAGCCCCTTTGGCCACTTCTGCCCGTCATCAGGGTCGGTCACAGCCCTATACTCGGCCGCAAAGGCCTCAGACTTGGCGTAGTCGTCGGTCCAGTCGTCCTGAAGGCAAGACTCAGGGAAGAGGTGCTTGTCGGACTCAGCTCCATCAGGGGCGAGTACTCTGACCGCTCTGCCCATCCTCATTCCGAGGGGGGCATCCGCAGCCATGACGACGAAGCATTTTACACCCTCCTCCTCCATCAGGCGCTCCATCTCAATGATCCTCTTGGCTTCAGCGGTCTCAGCCTCATCGCCATGGGCAGACACCTCTGTCATGCCCTTGCTGGCGGGATAGGCCCACCTGCTGAGACAGTCCGCCACGGTGTTATCCTTTCCAGGAATATACACAACCGTGAGGTCGAACTTGGCCAAGGTCTCATGCCATCTTGCCCGTCGGGAGGCGGGACCAGAGGGTGTGTCCACGTGCTCCTTGTGCCACGACTGCAGACTCTGATGGTCGGTGCAGACGGTGACGGGATGGAGGGCTATGTACCCAGCCCATTTCCTGAGAGCCATGACGATGGCATACGCCTCCTTTTCTCGGGGCGTCCACGTCCGTCTCTGGCCTTCCGCCAGGACTCGGCTCCAGAAGGCCACGGGCACGTGCCTCCCATCGTCAAGCACTTGTTCCAACACAGCGCCAATGGCGTAGTCGGAAGCGTCGGTGCGCAGGACGAGCCCTCGGTCGGGATCGACGAGGTGCAGACCCACTGCGGATAGCAGCGCCTGCTTCATCCCCTCAAAGGCACGGTCGGACTCAGCAGTCCAGACCAGCGCCTTCTTGGACCCCTTCTTGGTCTCCTCACGGTTGCCCTTGAGCATGGTCGTCATGGGGGCTGCATACTCGGCATACATTTTGATATACCCCGAGTAGTAATTGCAGAACCCCAGATACGCCCGTAGCTCAGAGACCGTTTTGGGCTTTTTCCAGTGCTCGATCGCAGACACCTTGCCAGGTATGGGCTTTCGCTGCCCGTTCCCGACTACGTGGGCAGCGAAGACCACCTCGCTTACCGCAATGGTGGCCTTGTCACTGCTGCCCGTGAGTTTGTGCCGAACCAGAAGGTCCAGCACTCGAGTGACGTCCCTCTCATGTGCCTCCAGGAGCTCCTCGTAGCTCATACTGGGGTCCCCGGACGCGATGATCACGTCGTCCACGAGAGGGTCCGCACAGTCACGCACTGGCTCAAGCAGGTTCTCCAGCATCCGCTGAAAAGCCGCATTGCCGTTGGTAACGCCCATGGGCATCACCTTCCACTGGAGAGGTCCAAGTGGGGTGCTCATGGCTGTGCAGGCACGGGACTCTTCGGCGAGAGGCATCTGATGATAACCATGTTTCAGGTCAATCACCGTGAAGATCCTCCGCCGGTGTTGTTTTTGCAGCATGTCCTCAATGAGGGGCAGCGTATAGCTGTCGTGCTGCGTTTGGGCGTTTAGGCCGCGGTAGTCGACCACGAGCCGCCACTCACCGGCCACCTTCTTGGGGACGACGAAGCAGGGGGAGGCCCACTCGGAGTGGCACGGCTCAAGCCAGCCTCTCTCGATGAAGTCACGGAGGATCTTCTCCATGGCCTCCTTCCTCTCGCCCCTCAGGGCAAACTCCCGGTGTCGATACACACGGGGGTCCTGCTTCAGTCGTATCTTGGCCTCGCCATACGGTCCACGCACCGGTGGGGGAAACACAGGCTTTCCGCTGAAGAAGGTCTCGCCATACTTCTGCTTCAGCCTGGCCCTCAATGCCTGAATCTTGGGGCAATCGTCGGATTCCGCCTTGGCTTTTCCGGGCACCTGGACCACTGAACTTACTTGAGGGGTAGCGACCCCGCTCGGCTTCGGCTCAGGTGGTCTTCCCAGGTGGCCCAAAGGGCCATCTCTGGTCTTGCCTCGGAATAGATTGCCGTAGGTGGGTGGGTTACCGCCAGGCGGCTCGTCCTGGCTGGACATGTGATGCAGCACCGTTCTGTACGAAGGTATTCCCATCATAGGAACCGGAGACGATTGAGTCCACTTCCCACCAGGCTTTGTCCTGGCCCTTGCCCTCACGCTGGTTTCCCCAGTCGTGAAAGGGCTGATCCATATACCGCTGAACCAGATCCAGCTCCTCTTCTGTGAGGGGGTCCTCCGATTCTCCGATGTCAACGGGGGGAAGCGCAAAGCATTGCCGCCATGGCTCTGCTATGATGCGGTGGACACACACGAAGTCCGTGGTATCGGCCTGATCAAGGCCCCCATCCACATAGTGGAATTCTGTTGGCCATCTCTGGGGTGGCATGGGCTGTCCCTTAGCGTCCTGATAGACACTCTCTCCAGCCGGTAGGACGACCTTGTTTAAGGTCATGTCGGTCAATGAGACTACCCAATGTCGGGTACTTTCCTCCTCGGTGCATCCCATAGGAACAACCAGCACTGCCTTGGAGCGGTCCTTGCGAATCTTCGCTATCGCTCTTGGAATGTCCCAACGGGGGCAATGGATCCACATCAATCCCTGATGCGGACCCCAGTGCTTCTTCCATGCGGAGTCCTTGGCGCTCCAGTACTTCTCACAAACCCGAAGATGGGCGGAGGTTCCTGAAGAGAACACATCCAGGGCCAGATCCGAAGCTCCCAGGTCCGCAACCACTCGGCTTGCCACTTCCGGCCTTACGCCGTACTCCTGGTTTGCTGGCCCAGTTGGCTCAGTGCCCAGTGCGGCTACTCCGAGCTGATCGCGTTTGGGGTGGATCCATTGGCATTCCACATGGTGCTCAGGTGACGAAAGCCACGAGGGCTGGTCGTCCTGGTACAGGGTCATGGAGGCCTGGGCCGGGAGGACGCCGGAGTCCGTCTCCATCATGAAGTCGTACCCAACGATCATGTCCCAGTCCATCTCGGCCTCGTAGAAGCGACCTTGCAGGAGGATTTCCTTGCCGAGGTCTGGGCGGCTCAGCTCACGGTGGTTCACGAATTGCAGCCCGATGGCCGCTTCCTTCGTGCCTCCCACCATTTACTGGCCGTTCGCCACCTTCAGCCTGACAGGTTTCCGACTGTCGGTCAGACACTCTGGTGGAAGTAGGCCAGCCTTGACCAAGCTGACTTGAGCTCCCGTGTCGACCAACACGTCGAAGACCTTTTCTGCTTCCCCGCATAAGGCACGGACCTTAAAGTGCAACTGCCGCTCACGCCCAACTCGGCGCACGGCGTGCAAGCTCAGGATCTCCGGCCGTTCCAGAAGCTCAACAAGCGACTGGTGCAGGTCGTGGACAATGGGCTCAGGCTGCCCATCTGCAGCATCCAGCTGCGGTCCGGGTGATCCTCCGATACTCTCGGATAGATCTTGTAGTACATCAAACACATTCTTGGTCGCGAAGGACGGACGGGTGCAAGGGTTCGTGCCTTCACTTGCCCTCATTCCGCCTCCGCGACTGGGTGCCGGACCGGGTCTTCCGCCCGCGGCAGTCCCTTTGTGCTTATCGACTCCCGACTGGGATGTTTCGGCGCTTCCCACGTCACAATCCTGCGACCGCCCTGGCTGGGGCCCTTGGCTGCAGAAGCTCCGCTAGGGGGCGTCGGTTGTGGAAGTAGGGGTGTTCTCCTCCGCATCAACCTCGTTGACGCCCTTCTTCCTTCCCCTTCTAGTTTTCTTGTCCTTGTCCTTGTTCTGGTCGTTCTGGTTGTTATCCTTGTTCTTGTTGTCCGACCTGGGGACCCAGTTCCTTTTGATCTCCTGGATCTCTTTTGCCAACTCGGTCCCCTGCGACATCAGCTTGGAGAGCTCGTCCTTGTCCACCTCCACCTTGGCTTCCCGGATACCCGCGGGTGCACGCTTCTTCGACCCGTGCGCCTTCTTGTAGGCCTCCGTGTCGGCCTGGTGGATGGGGCATGTTCGGTGGTCATGGTTGAAGCCTTTCTTCCTCCCATAACACACGAAACAGCCCTGAGGGTGAGCTCGTATGAACTCCCCAAAGGACAGCGGAGGGTCGCCAATGCGGCGAGGGTCCCTCTTCTCCTGCTTCCTCCAACCCTGCTGCAGGGGCTTCCAGTTTCCCGGTTTGCTCCCCGCGCTCAGGTTGTTGGCCACAAAGGCACAAACGGCCACCTCGGCGGGCTCATCGTCGTCGTCATCGTCGACGAGAGTCTCATCGCCGTCGGCTCCCGCTGGGTCCATGGCAGCTTCCCCGCCAGGTCCCTCGCCAACGTAGTTGACATCGCGGTCGCCGGGCCTCAACCCGCGGGTGTGGTGGAGGTTCCGGTACTCCTTGAAAACCTCCTCTCCAACCCACTCCAGGATCTCGTCGCAGCTCATCCGCGCCGGGATGGCCTGCAGACGGATGGTCCGGCCGCTCACGTCACACTCGTCAAGGCGCCACATCGCGGTCTTCTCGTGATCGCCCGAGACGGTGATGAGGAGAGCGTTCCGCAGGGAGTGCCGTTTGACATCCTGGGCCACGTTCTTCCTCGTCCAAGCCACCACGTTCGTATGATACTCTTTGGGGAGCATCATCTTGACCGTGTGGTTGGACTTGGCCCTTTTGGCTTCCTCCTTGGTGACCCTCTTGATCCATGCTTCCGGCAGCATGGAGAGCAGGCGAGCCTGCTCGTCACCCTCGTTCCAGTCCTCCACGTTGCGGCGGAAGAGGGTGTAATGCCCTCGGAAGTCTCGCCAGTCCCGTAGGCGGATCTCCCGTCCATCATGCTGAAGCTTGATGGACTTCCACCGCTTGGCCGCCACCTGCGGAGCGTACACCCGCTCCTGCTCGTTGAGCCACTTCTTGGCTTCCTTGAGGGTCTTGATTTTCCCCTCCTTGGTCGCCACGAAGTATAGCTCTTGGAGCACTTCCGGCAGGCGGTACCTGAACCGTCTGAAGACATATTTCTCCGCATCCGCGGGAGGCATGTCTTCAGTGACGGTCACCCCCCAATCGTCCAGCTTCTCCAAGAAGCGGTCGAGGTTGAGGGGGTTGCCATCGTACATGGGGGGCTTGATGTCCTTCAAGTCTTCCCACACGGCGGCATCCGCGGCCTTAGAGACCATGAACGCCGGCCGCGAGGTCGACCATCTCCTCCATGGAATCCCTGTGGCTATGCCGCGGTTCCTCCATATACGCCTCCTCATCACGGCGCCAGCGGCTGCGTTCAGCGGCCTCCCGTTGTACACCGCGCGAGGAACTGATGTCGAACTCCTCCGGGTCCAGGTCCAGGTCCTCACCTTCGCCGACATCCCACTCCACGTCTTCTCCAGGGACCTCATCCCTGAGTCCACCATAACGTCCACCAGCCATTGGGATTGGCTCCAGGGCTGGTGCGGGGCGCCGGGGGCGTACCGGTGTCCGCAGTGGAGCACGGCGGTTGCGGTACTCCGCGCTGAGCCACTCATCACGCCAATCCTCACTGCCACTGCCGGGCGGCACGCGCTGGTTGCGGCGGCCCGCGCTGTGGTGAGAGGGGGCGCTGAGAGAGGGGGCACTGGCGCTGGGGCGACTCCTGGGGGCTCCGCCGGGGGCGTGGGGTCTGCCTGGACCTGGTCCGGGTACCCAGCCGTCGTCCGACGAGCCAGACTCCAGGGGTGGGTGGTCGCTGCCGACGCTCCCACGGGCTTCCAGCTCGTTCAACCTCTGCTGCAGGCCGCTGACGACCTTGTTCAGCGACCTGGTCGCGCCCCTGGCGATGTCCAGCAGCTTCTGGGTGGCGTCGGCGACGCCGGCGCTCTTGACCATCTCGATCTTGGCGATGTCCAGCTCTCTCTGTGCGCGCGCGGCGACCCTGGCGATGCGAGTCATCTCGCCCTTGCCCGTGTCTACCTCGCGCTCGAGGAACTGGACCTTCCTGCGGAGGTAGACAATCCACCGCCAGGTGGCATCCGGGTCGCCGTCCCCTGGTGGGTCGTCGGGGTCCCCAGGGGGTCCTCCAGGAGGGGCTCCGCCGGGTCCGCCCGGTCCAGGAAGTCATCCCCTGCCCGGTGGTCCGCCTCCAGGCGGTCCACTTGGTGGGCGTCCTCCAGGGGGTCCTGATGGTCCTCCGCCAGGGTCTCCCGGTGGGTCTCCGCCGGGTTGCCTCGGTGGGTCCGAGGATGGGCGCTTCTTCGTGATGTCGAAGTCCATGTCGTCATCCTCGTCCATGTCGCCCCACCTGGGCGTCTCGGTCTCGGAAGACTCCGAGCTCCGGTAGGGAGGAGGGAGATCCTCATCCTCACCTTCAGGCTCCATGGGGACGTCTCCGCCTCCTCCGCCTGTCCAAGCCACCACTTGGCGATGTCGGCGGCCTCGTTCATCCCCGTTGCTGGCGGTGAGGAAGGGGTCACTGTCGTGGGGGTGTCCACCCGCTGGCCTCCGTGGCCTCTCGGGGGTCTTCCCCTTGCCCTTCCTCCGTCGATGGGCAGTGGGGCCACTGCTCCCACTGCTGCCCGTGTCCGCCTCATCCAGCGTCATCTTGGAGGAGGCGTCCCCTTCGAAAAGCTTTCGAAGGGTCTCCACTCGTGATCCTCCCGGGGGAGTCTCGCGGCGGAGTTTGGCCTCTGCCTCCTCCATTGCGGCGGCTGTGGCTGCGGCAGCTCGCCTCTCGGCCTCCTCCCGGGCACGAGCCGCCTCGGCTTCCTGGGTCTGCTGCAGACGCGCCTTCTCCGCTTCCAACGCCGCCAACTCCGCCTCCGTCTTGGCCCTCTCCTCAGCGACCTTCCGTCGCGCGGCCTGGATGGCATCCTTTTTGGCGGCGTCCGCCTGGGCCTTAGCCGTTGCTTCGGCGTGGGCCCTTTCCTCCGCCTCCTTCTTTGCCCTCTCTTGGGCAAGCGCCTCTTCCAGCGCCTTCACCTCGGCCTCCTTGCAGGCAATGGCCTCCTGCGTCAGGCGGGCTTCCTCGTCCGCTGCCGCCACCTCACCGTTGACCTGGGCAGTCGCTGCCCCATGGGCGGCTACGGCCGTGAGTCCGGCCGCAATGGCCGCCACGGTCTGGGCGTGGATGGCCATGCCAAGCGCCCACTCCGCAGCCTCCTGCTGGGCGATGCCGACGGCGCCCTCCATCGCAGCGTTGTGCTGCGTGGCCCGTTGCCGGGCAACCCGAAGGTTGCAGGGCACCCCACAGACGCGCTCACAGGCGCGCGCCACGTCCCTTTGGTCGGGAGCGACGCTGCTGCTGGAGCTGGCCTGGTCGGCCGGCATCCTCCCGCGGTGGGCCGACTCCACGTCGCTGCTGGGGCCTGACTTCCTCAGGAGCAGCTGACGGGGCTTGGCCTTGGCGGGCTTGGCGACTTCCAGGAAGTCACCAAGGGTGGTGTGGCCGGGGTGGTGACCACCATTGGCCCGTTGGGGACTGGGGGCTGGGGTTCTGCCCTTGGCGCCTTGGGCGGCTTCGGCGGCCAGGGACTCCTGGTACTCCCGCCACTTCCGGTCCCGCTTCCTGTCCCCGGCGGACCGCCTCTCCTTCCCGGGAGACGTGCTGCTGCTGCCCTGCAGCCTGCGCTCGCTGCCCGGTTCCGGGAAGTTCTTTTCGATCATGTCCCACATGGAGACATTGATCGAGGCGCCCGACGGGTACTCGTTGGAGTTCTCGTCCTCCTCAATCCCGTCGGGGCGCAGCCCTTCGCCGGGCCTGTCCGGCCGGGTCCAGGTCCTCCAGCGCCTCTGCTGGAAGCGGAAGGCAAACCCTTCCGCCCGCAGCCAGTCCTCCACGGCCTGCAGGCGGTCGGGGGCCATGTCCGTGCGGAGCTCGAAGCTCCCGGGCATGCCGCCTTCGCACTGGGGGTGGCTGTGGCGGTAGTGCTGGTCCCAAACCAACCCACGCAGTAAGCGCACCGCATGGGGGTGGGGCCGCGGCCACGTCTTACCCGCTTCTTGCCAGTTTACCATGGCAGCGGGTGGCGTACGTGGTCTTGAGGTCCTTGGTGTGCACACGTCTTGCTCAACGAACTGGTCCTGGTGGTGTTTGTTGAGGAGGGTGCTGCAGCACTGGACTGGGAGTGCGGCCCGTGCTGGTCGGCCGGTGGTTGTGGAAGTTGTTGCTGTAGCTGGGAGTGCGGCCTTGCTGGTCGGCCGAGGGAACTCGTTGATGACGGAGTTCTGCTCCCTGCACTTCCTTCACGGTCTCGGCGCTGCTTCCGGGCGGCGCTGCGAGCCGCTGCGCTGCGCTGCGAGCTGCGAGCTGCCAACTGCTGCGCTGCGCTGCTCGGGGTTGGTGGCCCCGAGTGGCACGCGAGGGATGGGTAACCCCGCGGCGGTGAAACGCTTTTGACGCGTTCCCGTGGGAGGCCTGGCCACGGGACGCTGCGGTGGACACGCGCAAGTGAGCAGGCAGGCAAAGCACTACGCTCACAGGGGCATCAATGCGCTCATGTCATGTGTCAAAGCGTTTCAGGATCCTTGCCACTCTGAAACAAGGGAACAAAAGTATGTACAGCAACACATCAGGATATGTACACATAGGGTTAAGACTGGACTGGGGTAAGAGCATCACAGGTCAATAGACACGCAGTCCTAACTCGTATCCCAATCCCAGGTCCGACCCTCTCAGTGGCTGGTGGGGGCGGGGGCTCAAACACAACCCATGCCCTACTCAGTCCGGACCCTGAAACCCTGCCAATAGGGGAGGTGTTCCGCCCAGCCACAGGCGAGTTCCTCGGAACCACAGGGCTTCAAGGCCAACCAACAGTAGCTCCCCATGCTCCCTTAACGGCAGGTCCCAACTCCTCTCTGAGCTAGAGATATGGCCCCGCCAACATCCCCCAGGAGTTGGTAGCTGAAAATGGGCTGTTTCAGCCCAAACTGATATTAGCTCCAAAAACTCCAAAATTGACCCCTTGTCCGGACTCGCCAGAGGTAGGGACGAGGCAACTGACCCTATGCCCTCGGAGTACGCACTATCTGGAGCCCTCACCCAACCTGGTTCCCTCTGAGTCCCCGGCATCAGGGCACCACGGGTTCGTCAAGTGGGGTCATGATGCCAAAGTCACCGAAATGGGCATCATTCTCACGCGTGGCTCGCCCGGCCAGGGCAAGGCCAATGGCTCACAGGGTAGGAGGCAGGATCTAGGACTCACATCTGAGTGTACAACTTCGAATTTGGTCCGGGCTCCTCATGGGCATAGAGAAATGGGGCCGCCAATTGAACACACGGGGGAGTGAAATTGGGGTCCCAAAAGGGGGTCATTTTGGCTGCTCGAAATGACCCAAAATTCGGGGGTGCTCCCAATAGTATTTCTCCACGCCGGCTTGGAGATCGGATCCACCATTCCATACGCGATCCACCGGGAGTCCAACAGAGACTCCCATGCCCTTGGCTCCCAAAGATCTCCATGCCACTCGGCGTGGTGACAATCCTAATTGGGTCCACAAATGCCAAAATGGCGAAATTGTCCACACTCACTTTGGGCTAGCGCCTTAATGAAGGATGCTCCGCTTCGCCCACGTGGTGTGTGAACCATGGGGACCAATATACATAACACCCATGTCATATATGGTCCATTGGTCCATGCGTCCGGCGTGCACGGGTGGGTTGAACATAGTGAACGGCGGGCAGAAAATGTGGAAAATTGCTCAAAATGGCCGAAAATGCGCACACTCATGGTTGGGGCAAATGAGGCACATGCCCGACTACGACCAGAGCGTGCCATAGGATTGGTATCAAGTTGTATGTGTCCAACATATCTTTTGGGCGTCGCCCAACTCCTCCGGTATTGGGAATGGCAGGGTCGCCAAGTGAGCCCATGATTTGGGATAGTCCCAAATCGCCAACATGGCGGCCACGGTATGCCAAGCCCAAGAGGAGTTATTCGCCGGGTCCAAGATATGTTGGGCACCGAAGTATGTACCCCCACAACATACTTGAGTCATGATGTCAATCGAGCGTGACGTTGAGATACACGGTCGCCACTTGACATCATGACGGGCAAAAAACAGCAATGTTGGCGAAAAAATACCCAAAAGTGCCTTGAAAGGCGCACAAATATATTATAATATCTTCGGCTTGGATTGAGTAATCGACCAATCCTTCTAAACACAATGACTTGACACCAATGACCTTCGATTCCACATATGCGCTCCACTTGGGGCGCTTTGAAAGGTCACGAGCGCTACTTCCCAAGTGGGCACACGGAAATATGGAAAATTGCAAAACACACACCTTGCTCCCAACGCATCGCTTTGGGATCGCCACACAAGCTTCCCTCCACAAAGGTTAGGCTTGCAATTGATCGTGGGGAGTAGAAGGAAGGAGCTTGCGCAATATGAGGTCCATTGGCGGGTTTGGCTTGGAGCGATGGACCCGCCAAATGGGCACGCAACACAACACAAGGCACATACTCCATATTGCCCAAAAAGGTAGCTCCCCCCACGATATGTCATGCCCCTCCAAGGACATAGCTTTGTGTCAATCGCTCATAGGAACTCAAAGAAAGTTCCTATGCAACACTAACACTCGCGCGCTACACTCGAAAGTTATCTTAACGCACGGAATATCATGGCCAAAGAGTTATAACGCAAACTCTGCCCTCTTGACCATGATCTATTATGCTAGCGCGCACGTGTGGAGACGCAAGGGGTATAATGCTTCCTAAATTACGTCGGGAGTATTGTGAATACATCCCACGTTTTCTTATTGTCATTCCTCGCAAGCGGCACGAGATATGACCCTCACAAGTGGCCTCACGAATCAACTTTGTTTTGCCCATATCTCTAAGACAAATGGAGGGCAAGACAAAAGGAAAGTTGATTCGTGCAGAGGGAAGCACGTAGGTCCACTCGAAAGAGGTCAAATCAAGTGCGGGGATGTCGAAGTCGAAAATCCGATTTCGACATCCTGAAAAATTCGGATTAAGGTTGCGAGTGTAGAATGTGAAAATTGCGGATGCATCAATGCAATTCCTGAAGACTTTAGAGTCTTCGTCACGATTTGCGCTAACATATCTGTATATAACAGTTAAACTGGCGGTTACGCTAAAGTCGCGAACTAACCGCCAGCTGTCAAAACAGTGAATATCAGAACGGAAGCGTAAAAATTGACGGAAACAATATGAAAATAAAACCCTGTTGATTTCTGACATTCTGATATATAAATCTCCGCTGGCGGCGCATCGGTTGCCGATGCGGGGCTTTACGGCACGGAACACGCTCCCGCCGGGCTCGCACCGGGCATCAACGGGCGTCTTCCCTTCCGTACATGGGGTTAGTGGACCGGAGACCGGTTCTAGGCCGTAACCTAGCCATGGGGTTCTGGGTACCGCTTCACAAGCAGGCAGGCAAGGCACTGCGCTCACAAGGGCATCCTCATGCTCGTGTCATGTGACAAAGCATTTCAGGATCCTTGCCACTCTGAAACAAGGGAACAAAAGTATGTACAGCAACACATCAGAATATGTACACATGGGGTCAAGACTGGACTGGGGTAAGAGCATCACAGGACAAAAGACACTCAGTCCCGACTCATATCCCAATCCCAGGTCCGACCCTCTCAGTGGCTGGCAGGGGCGGGGGCTCAAACACAACCCATGCCCTACTCAGTACGGACCCTGAAACCCGGCAAATAGGGGAGGTGTTCCGCCCAGACACAGGCGAGTTCCTCAAAACCAAGGAGCTTCAAGGCCAGCCGACAGTGGCTCCCCATGCTCCCTTAACAGCAGGTCCCAACTCCCCTTTGAGCCAGAGATATGGCCCCGCCATTATCCCCTAGGAGTTGGTAGCTGAAAATGGGCTGTTTCAGCCCAAACTGACATTAGCTCGAAAAACTCCAAAATTGCCCCCTCGTCCGGACCCGCCAGAGGTAGGGACGAATCAACTGACCCTATGCCCTTAGAGTACAAAGTCCCTGAAGCCCTCACCCAACCTGGTTCCCTCCGAGTCCCCGGCTTCAGGGCACCACGGGTTCGTCAATTGGGGTCATTTGGGTTTTCCTTTGGTCTTTTTGGGTACAAAACCTCTTTTCATGGTATTTTTGTGCCTATACTATAGGATACAGGTACGCTGGTGTGCAGCACTGTTCTGTAGCACCACCCCACAACAGACAAAAGTACTCCAAAATAGGCCGAGTTCCAAGGTTTTTGATGGTTTAGGAGAAAGCTCGGGTGGGAAGAACCCCCCCATCCGTATTTTGGGGCAAGAGAATCCCAATAAAAGGGCAATTTCTGTCGAAAATCCTCTATAGGCAGGTACACTGGTGTGCAGCACTGTTCTGCAGGACCAGCCCAGAGCAGGCAAAAATACCCCAAAATAGGCCAAATTTCAGGGTTTTTGATATTTTTGGACAAAAGCCGGGTAGGAGGAACCCCCCCCTCCCTATTTTGGGGCCGTAGAAACCACAAAAGTAGGTTATTTCCCGCGAAAATCTGCCTTTTGCTGACTTTTTGAATTTTGGGAAAAAACAGCTGCTAAAATCATAGGTGTATGCCAAAGTCACCAAAATTGGCGTCATTCCCATGGGTGACTCGCCCGGCCAGGGCAAGGCCAATGGCTCACAGGATAGGAGGCGGGACCTAGGACACATCTCTGAGTGCTCGCCTTAAAATTAGGTCCGGGCTTCTCATGGGCATAGATATATGGGGCCGCCAATTGACCACACAGGGGGCTGAAATTGGGGTCCCAAAAGGGGGTCATTTTGGCTGCTCAAAATGAGCCAAAATCGGGGGTATCCCCAATGGTATATCTCCACGGCGGCTTGGAGATCGGATCTGCCCCTCCATATGCGATCCACTGGGAGTTCAACGAAGACTCACATGTACTTGGCTCTCAGGCATCTCCATGGCCCTCGGCGTGGTGGTGATCCAAACTGGGTCCACAAACGCCAAAATGGCAAAATCGGTCGTCTCGGGCGACCGGCCAGGGTAGGAAACCTTGGCGATCTCCCCGCGCCAAGCCTTGATTCACGATCCTTGATATCCCCTTTGGTCCCATGCCCTGGGTTATGGTTTGCTGTCACGATGGCTGCTTACTGTTCACCAAGGAGATGACCACACGGACGGGGCAAAAAGCAACATGCGGTGCAAAGGGGGGGATCATGGATCGCACCAAAAATTGAATAACTCCGGATGAGCTGGAGGAGCAAATACGAAACTCAATGGTGTTCAACCCTTGGTCATATGCTACAAGTAAGTAAGTAAGTAAGGGCGGCCGCGTCCGCAGCCTCATCTGACATCTCCTTGTTTGTTTTACATGATGGCCGCCTCTGGCGGGAAGGAGTGCTCTCCACCATCAGTTCCCCTGGCGACCCCTGTCTCACCTCACGGCCGAGAACTTCAACCAGGTTCCCTTGGGACATGACCGGTGGTAGGCTCCCTTCAGTTGCTGCCCTCACGGTTTCAGCTCCTTCCGGTCACCCTTCGAAGGATCCCCCGGCCTTCCCCCCCTAGCACAGCCTATTGGGCGCCTGCAGGCGGGTTTCCTGTGAATAGCCCTCGCCGACAGCGGAGCATTTCTCTCTGTCAACCACATTCCACCACTCCCCATCCCTCACGGGCTGGAGTACCCACTCGGCTCCCGGATGCACTTGGTTGTCGTCCATCAACGGCTGGAGGCCACGGGGCGACCCTTTCCACGTTCCCCCTGGTCCCGCTCACGCGTGAACCTACGTGTACTCAGGCCATTGACCCGGGGATCTCAAGGTCAACACTCACCCCTGCGGACACCTCACGGCCGTACCGGAGTTCAGGGCATTTTCCCGACTTCCCGTGGCCAGGCTCCCCATGGTTGGCCCATGGTTCACCACTCCATGGCGACCGGTTTCCCAATCCCATGGGGCTGTTGCTTGGCGCTTTCGGCCTCCCTGCCCTTCCCATGTCCCATTCCCCTTTGCCTCATCCCAGCACCGGCCCGTTCCCTGCGTCCCATGGACTCCCTACCCCTTCGGGCCGTTGTGCGGCCCTAGCCACACGCCCTTCCCCGCCCCGTCCCCTTGTCCCTTCATCCCGTGTATATACCCCACCGGGTCGCCTGCTACCCTGTGGCGCTGGCCCACTGGGGCCTCTTCCTTCCGGGGACCGCTTCGTGCGCTTAGCACGGGTCGCTCCCTTCCCGGCCTAATCCCCTGGGCTGTCTTGCGGCCCCTTCCCATCCCTCATCCCGTGTTTATACCCCACCGGGCCGCCAGCAACCCTGTGGCGCGGGCCCTCTGGATCCTCATCCATCCGGGGACCGTTTTGTGCGCCTAGCACGGGTCGCTCCCTTCCCGCCCCCTTCCCCAGTGCCGCGGCCCCGGCCTGTTGCGTGTTTGGTGTCCTGGGCCCCCTGGCTCCTGTTCACCGGTGTGCTCGCTCCGTGTGTGGTGTTGCGTGTACGGCGTCCTGGGCCTCCTGGCTCCTGTTCACCTCTGCGCACGCCCTGTGTGCGATGTTGCGTGCACGGTCTCCTGGGCCTCCTGGCGCCTGCTCACCGGCGTGCACGCTCTCTGTGTGGTGCTGCGGGTGCTGTGTCCTGGGCCGCGTGGTCCCTGTTCTCCGGTGTGCACGCTCGCTGTGTGTTGTTGCGTGCGCGGTGTCCTGGGCCGCTTGGCTCCTGTTCACCGGTGTGCCCGCCTCGGTGCGCTGTGTCGTGTGTACTGAAGCAGTACCCAGAACCCCATGGCTAGGTTACGGCATACAAGTACGGAAGGGAAGACCGGTCTCCGGTCCACTAACCCCATGTACGGAAGGCGCCCGTTGACGCCCGGTGCGAGCCCGGCGGGACTGTGTTCCGTGCCGTAAAGCCCCGCATCGGCAACCGATGCACCGCCAGCGGAGATTTATATATCAGAATATCAGGAATCAACAGGGTTTTATTTTCATATTGTTTCCGTCAATTTTTACGCTTCCGTTCTGATATTCACTGTTTTGACTGCTGGCGGTTGGATCGCGACTTTACCGTAACCGCCAGTTTAACTGTTTATAATGGAAATTTTAACGCTATCCGTGACGAAGGCTCTAAAGTCTTCAGGAATTGCGTTGATGCATCCGCAATTTTCACATTCTACACTCGCAACCTTAATCCGAATTTTTCAGGATGTCGAAATCGGATTTTCGGCTTCGACATCCCCGCACTTGATTTGACCTCTTTCGAGTGGACCTACGTGCTTCCCTATGCACGAATCAACTTTCCTTTTATCCTGCCCTCCATTTGTCCTAAAGATATGGGCAAAACAAAGTTGATTCGTGAGGCCACTTGTGAAGGTCATATCTCGTGTGGCTTGCCAGGAATGACAATAAGGAAACGTGGAATGTATTCACAATACTCACGACGTAATTTAGGAAGCATCATATGCCTTGCGTCTCCACACGTGCGCGCTAGTGTAATGGATCATGGTCAAGAGGATAGAGTTTGCGTTGTAACTCTATGGCCATGATATTGCGTGCGTTAAGATAACTTTCGAGTGTAGCGCGCGAGTGTTGGTGTTGCATAGGAACTCGCCTTGAGTTCCTATGAGCGATTGACACAAAGTTATGCCCTTGGAGGGGCATGACATATCGTGGCGGGAGCTACCTTTTTGGGCAATATGTGGTATGTGCCATGTGTTGTGTTGCGTGCCCATTTGGCGGGCCCATCGCTCCAAGCCAAACCCGCCAATGGACCGCATATTGTGCAAGCCCCTTCTCCATACTCCCTACGATCAATTGCAAGCCTAACCTTCGTGAAGGGAAGCTTGTGAGGCGATCCCGAAGCGATGCGTTGGGAGCAAGGTGTGTGTTTTGCAATTTTTCATAATTTCATGTGCCCATTTGGGAAGTAGCGCGCGTAACCTTTCAAGGCGCCCCAAGTGGAGCACATATGTGGAATCGAAGGTCATTGGTGTCAAGTCATTGTGCTTAGAAGGATTAGTTGATTGCACGATCGGAGCCGAAGATATTATAATATAATTGTGCACCTTTCAAGGCACTTTTGTGTATCTTTGTGCCAATTTTGCCGTTTTTGGCCCGTCATGATGTCAAGTGGCGACCGTGTATCTCAACGTCACACTCAATTGACATCATGACCCAAGTATGTTATGGGGGTACATACTTCGGTGCCCAACATATCTTGGACCCGGCGAATAACTCCTCTTGGGCTTGGCATACCGTGGCTGCCATGTTGGCGATTTGGGACTATCCCAAATCACGGGCTCACTTGGCGACCCTGCCATTCCCAATACCGGAGGAGTTGGGCGACGCCCAAAAGATATGTTGGACACATACAACTTGATGCCAATCCTATGGCACACTCCCGTCCGAGTCGGGCATGTGCCTCATTTCCCCCAACCATGAGTGTGCGCATGTATGGCCATTTTGAGCAATTTTCCACTTTTCCTGCCCGCCGTGCACTATGTTGAGCCCACCCGTGCACGCCGGACGCATGGACCAATGGACCATATATGACATGGGTGTTATGTATATTGGTCCCCATGGTTCACACACCACGTGGGCGAAGCGGAGCATCCTTCGTTAAGGCGCTAGCCCAAAGTGAGTGTGGGCAATTTTGCCACTTTGGCATTTGTGGACCCAATTGGGATTGTCACCACGCCGGGTGGCATCGAGATCTTCGAGAGCCAAGGGCATGGGAGTCTCTGTTAGACTCCCGGTGGATCGCGTATGGAATGGCGGATCGGATCTCCAAGCCGGCGTGGAGATATACTATTGGGAGCACCCCAAATTTGGGCTCATTTCGAGCAGCCAAAATGACCCCATTTTGGGACCCCAATTTCCGCCTTCCGTGTGGTCAATTGGCGGCCCCATATCTCTATGCCTACGAGGAGCCCGGACCTAATTCGAAGTTGTACACTCAGATATGAGTCCTAGGTCCTGTCTTCTAACCTGTGAGCCATTGGCCTTGCCCTGGCCGGGCGAGCCACGCGTGGGAATGACGCCGATTTTGGTGATTTTGGCATCATGACCCCACTTGACGAATCCGTGTTGCCCTGATGCCGGGACCTCAGAGGGAACCAGGTTGGGTGAGGGCTCCAGAGAGTTCGTTTCCGAAGAACATAGGGTCAGTTGCCTCGTCCCTACCTCTGGCGGGTCCGGACGAGAGGTCAATTTTGGAGATTTTTGAGCTGATTTCGGTTTGGGCTGAAACAGCCCAATTTCAGCTACCAACTCCTGGGTGATAATGGCGGGGCCATATCTCTGGCTCAGGAAACAGTGTTGGGACCTGCCGTTAAGGGAGCATGGGGAGCCACTGTCGGTGGGCCTTGAAGCTCCTTGGTTTCCAGGAACTTGCCTGTGGCCGGGCGGGACACCCCCCCTATTGGCAGGGTTTCAGGGTCCGGACTGAGCAGGGCATGGGTTGTGTTTGAGCCCCCGCCCCCACCAGCCACTGAGAGGGTCGGACCTGGGATTGGGATATGAGTTGGGACTGAGTGTCTATTGTCCTGTGATGCCCTTACCCCAGTCCAGTCTTAACCCCATGTGTACATATCCTGATGTGTTGCTGTACATACTTTCGTTCCCTTGTTGCAGAGTGGCAAGGATCCTGAAACGCTTTGTCACATGACATGAGCGCATTGATGCCCCTGTGAGCGTAGTGCTTTGCCTGCGTGCTCACTTGCGCGTGTCCACCACAGCGTCCCGTGGCCAGGCCCCCCACGGGAACGCGTCAAAAGCGTTTCACCGCCGCGGGGTTACCCAGCCCTCGCGTGCCACTCGGGGCCACCAACCCCGAGCAGCGCGGCGCAGCTCGCAGCTCGCAGCGCAGCGCAGCGCAGCGCAGCGGCTCGCAGCGCCATCCAGCGACAGCGCCGAGTTCGTCACGGAGCCAGCAGCGCCGTCCAGAGCATCGCCCTGACCGCGCCGCGACCTTGAAGGAAGTGGACTGACCAGGACTCCTGCATCAGCGAGTCCCATCGGCCGACCAGCGAGGCCGCGTCAACCACCTCCACAACCACCGGCTGACCAGCACCAGCCGCACTCCCAGCCCAGTGCTGCAGCATCCGCCCCAACAAACACCACCAGGACCAGTTCGTTGAGCGGAACGAGTGCACACCAAGGACCTCAAGACCAACTACGCCCCCGCTGCCATGGTAAACTGGCAAGAAGCGGGTAGGACGTGGCCGCCGCCCCACCCCCATGCAGCGCACCTACTGCGTGGGTTGGTCTGGGACCAGCACTACCGCCACAGCCACCCCCAGTGCGAAGGCGGCATGCCCAGGAGCTTCGAGCTCCGCACGGACATCGCCCCCGACCGCCTGCAGGCCGTGGAGGACTGGCTGCGGGCGGAAGGGTTTGCCTTCCGCTTCCAGCAGAGGCGGTGGAGGACCTGGACCCGGCCGGACAGGCCCGGCGAAGGGCTGCGCCCCGACGGGATCGAGGAGGACGAGACCCCCAACGCGTAGCCGTCGGGCGCCACGATCAATGTCTCCATGTGGGACATGATCGAAAAGAACTTCCCGGAACCGGGGAGCGAGCGCAGGCTGCAGGGCAGCAGCAGCGCGTCTCCGGGGAAGGAGAAGCGGTCCGCCGGGGACAGGAAGCGGGACCGGAAGTGGCGGGAGTACCAGGACTCCCTGGCCGCCGAAGCCGCCCAAGGCGCCAAGGGCGGAACCCCAGCCCCCAGTCCCCAACGGGCCAATGGTGGTCATCACCCCGGCCATGCCACCCTCGGCGACTTCATCCAAGTCGCCAAGCAGACCAAAGCCAAGCCCCGTCCGCTGCTCCTGAGGCCCCAGCAGGCCCCAGCAGGCCCCAGCAGCGACGTGGAGTCGGCCCACCGCGGGAGGATGCCGGCCGACCAGGCCAGCTCCAGCAGCAGCGTCGCTCCCGACAGGGACGTGGCGCGCGCCTGTGAGCGCGCCTGTGGGGTGCCCTGCAACCTTCGGGTTGCCCGGCAACGGGCCACGCAGCACAGCGCGGCCGTGGAGGGCGCCGTAGGCATTGCCCAGGAAGAGGCTGCGGAGTGGGCGCATGGCATGGCCATCCACGCCCAGACGGTGGCGGCCATTGCGGCCGGACTCACGGCCGTAGCCGCCCATGGGGCAGCGACTGCCCAGGTCAACGGTGAGTTGGCGGCAGCCGACGAGGAAGCCCGCCTGACGCAGGAGGCCATTGCCTGCAAGGAGGCCGAGGTGAGGGCGCTGGAAGAGGCGCTTGCCCAAGAGAGGGCAAAGAAGGAGGCGGAGGAAAGGGCCCACGCCGAAGCGACGGCTAAGGCCCAGGCGGACGCCGCCAAGAAGGTCGCCATCGAGGCCGCGCGACGGAAGGTCGCTGAGGAGAAGGCCAAGACAGAGGCGGAGCTGGCAGCCTTGGAAGCGCAGAAGGCGCGGCTGCAGCAGGCCCAGGAAGCCGAGGCGGCTCGTGCTCGGGAGGAAGCCGAAGTGCGAGCTGCGGCAGCCACCGCCGCCGCAATGGAGGAGGCAGAGGCCAATCTCCGCCGCGAGACTCCCCCGGGAGGATCACGAGTGGAGACCCTTCGAAAGCTTTTCGAAGGGGACGCCTCCTCCAAGATGACGCTGGACGAGGCCGACACGGGCAGCAGTGGGAGCAGTGGCCCCACCGCCCACCGACGGAGGAAGGGTAAGGGGAAGACCCCCGAGCGGCCACGAAGGCCAGCGGGCGGACACCCCCACGACAGTGACCCCTTCCTCACCACCAGCGACGGGGACGAACGAGGCCGCCGACATCGCCAAGTGGTGGCTTGGACGGGCCGAGGAGGCGGAGACGTCCCCATGGAACCGGAAGGTGAGGATGAGGATCTCCCTCCTCCCTACCGGAGCTCGGAGTCTTCCGAGACCGAGACGCCCAGGTGGGGCGACATGGACGAGGATGACGACATGGACTTCGGCATCACGAGGAAGCGCCCATCCTCGGACCCACCGAGGCGACCCGGCGGAGACCCACCGGGACCCCCTGGCGGAGGACCATCAGGACCCCCTGGAGGACGCCCACCAAGTGGACCCCCTGGAGGCGGACCACCGGGCGGGGGAGGACCCCCTGGACCGGGCGGACCCGGCGGAGGCCCTCCTGGAGGACCCCCTGGGTACCCTGACGACCCACCAGGGAACGGCGACCCGGATACCACCTGGCGGTGGATTGTCTACCTCCGCAGGAGGGTCCAGTTCCTCGAGCGCGAGGTAGACACGGGCAAGGGCGAGATGACTCGCATCTCCGAGGTCGCCGCGCGCGCGCAGAGAGAGCTGGACATCGCCAGGGCCGAGACCAGGCAGCTGAACACGGTCATCAGCGGCCTGCAGCAGAGGCTGGACGCGCTGGGGGCCCGTGGGAGCGTCGGCAGCGACCACCCACCCCTGGAGTCTGGCTCGTCAGACGACGGCTGGGGACCCGGACCAGGTCCAGGCAGACCCCATGCCCCCGGCGGAGCCCCCAGGAGTCGCCCCGGCGCCAGTGCCCCCTCTCTCACCGCCCCCTCTCACCACAGCGTGGGCCGCCGCAACGAGCGCGTGCCGCCTGGCAGTGGCAGTGAGGATTGGCGTGATGAGTGGCTCAGCGCGGAGCACCGCAACCGCCGTGCTCCACTGCGGACACCGGTACGCCCCCGGCGCCCCGCACCAGCCCTGGAGCCAATCCCAATGGCTGGTGGACGTTATGGTGGACTCAGGGATGAGGTCCCCAGAGGAGACGTGGAGTGGAATGTCGGCGAAGGTGAGGACCTGGACCTGGACCTGGAGGAGTTCGACATCAGCCCACCGTGTGGTGTACGACGGGAGGCCGCTGAACGCAGCCGCCGGCGCCGTGATGAGGAGGCATACATGGATGGAGTACGGCGTGAACATCTGGGTTCAGCGTACCTGGAGGAACCGCGGCGTAGCCACAGGGACTCCATGGAGGAGATGGACGTGGCGGCCGTGGGAGTCCGTGGGAGAGGCCGATGGGAACCTCGGTCGACCTCGCGGCCGGCGTTCATGGTCTCTAAGGCCGCGGATGCCGCCGTGTGGGAAGACTTGAAGGACATCAAGCCCCCCCTGTACGATGGCAACCCCCTCAACCTCGACCGCTTCTTGGAGAAGCTGGACGATTGGGGGCTGACCGTCACTGAAGACCTGCCTCCCGCGGATGCGGAGAAATATGTCTTCAGACGGTTCCCCCACTTGGATCCCCAATCGGTCGCATGGAGATACCTTCGCCACTAATATCTACATGCCCCATGAAAATGGGAGTACACCCATGGATCTCTTTGTCAATCATACCAGGAGCAATACATACACGGTAGACTTGGTCTAGCGCTTTGAATCCCACAATTGGGACATGGGCAAAGCCCTTGTCACGTATGGCTCCTCATCTCTTCGGCCACACGAGGATATATAACATGGGCGTGAGCATATCAAGACACATATCATACATATAAAATATACCCTCAAAAGTGGCTCCCACCATGATATGCTATGTCCCTCCATTGGCATAACTTCACGTTAAAAATACGTAGGAACCCAAGGAAAGTTGCTATGCAACCCCAACACTCATGCGGCACACTCGAAAGTCGCATTAAAATATTCGGTTGCACGGTCCAAGAGTTATATATCACTTTATACCCTCTTGACCCTTTTCCCTTGCTACACCGGGCATGTGTGCGCACCAAAGGCATTTGATGCTTCGTAAATTAAGTTGAGACCAAGGCAGTTCCAACCCAACTTTCCTTATTCTTATTCCTCACACTCGCGCGTAGATATGGCTCTTCAAAGTGATCCCACGCTTCGCTTTTGTTTCCCTTATATCTCCAAGTCAAATGGGTGGCAAATATAAGGGAAACCTGATTCGGGCATAGGGAAAGGAGTATGACCACTCGAAGAAGACAAAATCAAGTGCGGCGATGTCGAAGTCGAAAATCCGATTTCGACATCACGAAAAATTCGGATTAAAGTTTCGAGTGCTTATTTAGAAAAATGCGGAAGCAACGAACCCTTTACAGATGAAATCTGACCCTTCAGAAACGTTTCCGCCAAAATATCTGGAAATAACAGTTAACCAATCGGTTAACGCAAAATCGCGAGCCAACTGACAGTCGCCGATACATTGACCATCAGAACGAAAGGCTGAAAAATTACAGAAACATTATGATAATAAAACCCTGTTGATTCCTGATATTCTGCTATATAAATCTCCGCTGGCGGTGCCTCGGTTCTGAATATGGCCGCTCATAGCCGGAATGGCCAAACCTATCACACTATCACATCGGGTTAGTTCAGGTGGATGGGAGAGTATGATATCAGCCAATGGCGGCTTGCCGGCACATAGATACACACCCCAAGTGACCCCAAGAGGGCCACGGGGGTCCGAACCGGCTTCAGTACCGCCTGCCGGAAGTGCTCCAAGAGCTATACTTCGTGGCGACCAAGGAGGGGAGAATCAAGACCCTCAAGGAAGCCAAGAAGTGGCTCCACGAGCAGGAGCGGGTGGACGCTCCGCAGGTGGCGGCCAAGCGCTGGAAGTCCATCAAGCTTGAGCATGAAGGACGGGAGATCCGCCTACGGGACTGGCGAGACTTCCGAGGGAAATACACCCTCTTCCGCCGCAACGTGGAGGATTGGAACGAGGGTGACGAGCAGGCTCGCCTGCTCTCCATGCTGCCGGAAGCATGGATCAAGAGGGTCACCAAGGAGGAATCCAAGAGGGCCAAGTCCAACCACACGGTCAAGATGATGCTCCCCAAAGAGTATCATACGAACGTGGTGGCTTGGACGAGGAAGAACGTGGCCCGGGATGTCAAACGGCACTCCCTGCGGAACGCTCTCCTCATCACCGTCTCGGGCGATCTCGAGAAGACCGCGATGTGGCGCCTTGACGAGTGTGAGTTGAGCGGCCAGACCATCCGTCTGCAGGCCATCCCGGCGCGGATGAGCTGCGACGAGTTCCTGGAGTGGGTTGGCGAGGAAGTACTCAAGGAGTACCGAAACCTCCACCACACCCGCGGGTTGAGGCCCGGCGACCGCGACGTCAACTACGTTGGCGAGGGACCTGGCGGGGAAGCTGCCATGGACCCAGCGGGAGCCGGCGGCGATGAGACTCTCGTCGACGATGACGACGACGATGAGCCCGCCGTAGTGGCCGTTTGTGCCTTCGTGGCCAAAAACCTGAGCGCGGGGAGCAAACCAGGAAACTGGAAGCCCCTGCAGCAGGGTTGGAGGAAGCAGAAGAAGAGGGACCCTCGCCGCATTGGCGACCCTCCGCTGTCCTTTGGGGAGTTCATACGAGCTCACCCTCAGGGCTGTTTCGTGTCTTATGGAAGGAAGCGAGGCTTCAACCATGACCACCGAACATGCCTTGTCCACAAGGTCGACACGGAGGCTTACAAGAAGGCGCACGGGTCGAAGAAGCGTGCGCCCGCGGGTATCCGGGAAGCCAAAGTGGAGGTCGACAAGGACGAGCTGGCCAAGCTGATGTCGTCGGTGGGGACCGAGTTGGCCAAGGAGATCCAGGAGATCATGCGGAACTGGGTCCCCAGGTCGGACAACAAGAACAAGGAGAAAAACCAGAATGACCAGAACAAGGACAAGGATAAGAAGGGTAAAGGAGGAGGTAAAGGGGGAAGGAAGAAGGGCGTCAACGAGGTTGATGCGGAGAAGAACACCCCTACTTCCACAACCGACGCCCCCTAGCGGAGCCCCTGCAGCCAAGGGCCCCAGCTAGGGCGGTCGCAGGATGGTGACGTGGGAAGCGCCGAACCATCCCAGTCGGGAGTTGATAAGCACAAAGGGACTGCCGCGGGCGGAAGGCCCGGTCCGGCACCCAGTCGCAGAGGCGGGGTGAGGGCAAGTGAAGGCACGAACCCTTGCACCCGTCCGTCCTTCGCGACCAAGAATGTGTTTGATGTACTACAGGATCTATCCGAGAGTATCGGAGGATCACCCGGACCGCAGCTGGATGCTGCAGATGGGCAGCCTGAGCCCATTGTCCACGACCTGCACCAGTCGCTTGTTCAGCTTCTGGAACGGCCGGACATCCTGAGTTTGCACGCCGTGCGCCGTGTCGGTCGCGAGCGGCAGTTGCATCTTAAGGTCCGTGCCCTATGCGGGGAAGTGGAAAAGGTTTTCGACGTGTTGGTTGACACGGGCGCTCAAGTCAGCTTGGTCAAGGCTGGCCTACTTCCGCCAGAGTGTCTGACCGACAGTCGGAAACCTGTCAGGCTGAAGGTGGCGAACGGCCAGTACATGGTGGGAGGCACGAAGGAAGCGGCCATTGGGCTGCAGTTCGTGAACCATCGTGAGCTGAGCCGCCCAGACCTCGGCAAGGAAATCCTCCTGCACGGTCGCTTCTACGAGGCCGAGATGGATTGGGACATGATCGTCGGGTACGACTTCATGATGGACACGGACTCCGGCGTCCTCCCGGCCCAGGCCTCCATGACCCTGTACCAGGACGACCAGCTTTCGTGGCTTTCGTCACCTGAGCATCATGTGGAATGCCAATGGATCCACCCCGAACGCGATCAGCTCGAAGTAGCCGCACTGGGCACTGAGCCAACTGGGCCAGCAAACCAGGAGTACGGCGTAAGGCCGGAAGTGGCGAGCCGAGTGGTTGCGGACCTGGGAGCTTCGGATCTGGCCCTGGATGCGTTCTCTTCAGGAACCTCCGCCCATCTTCGGGTGTGTGAGAAGTACTGGAGCGCCCAGGACTCCGCGTGGAAGAAGCACTGGGGTCCGCATCAGGGCTTGATGTGGATCCATTGCCCCCGTTGGGACATTCCAAGAGCGATAGCGAAGATTCGCAAAGACCGCTCCAAGGCAGTGCTGGTTGTTCCTATGGGATGCACCGAGGAGGAAAGTACCCGACATTGGGTAGTCTCATTGACCGACATGACCTTAAACAAGGTCGTTTTACCGGCTGGAGAGAGTGTCTATCAGGACGCTAAGGGACAGCCCATGCCACCCCAGAGATGGCCAACAGAAATCCACTATGTGGATGGGGGCCTTGATCAGGCCGACGCCACGGACTTCGTGTGTGTCAACCGCATCATAGCAGAGCCCTGGCGGCAATGCTTTGCGGTTCCCCCTGTTGACATCGAAGAATCGGAATCGGAAGACCCCCTCACAGAAGAGGAGCTGGATCTGGTTCAGGGGTATATGGATCAGCCCTTTCACGACTGGGGAAACCAGCGTGAGGGCAAAGGCCAGGACAAAGCCTGGTGGGAAGTGGACTCAATCGTCTCCGGTTCCTATGACGGGAATACCTTCGTACAGAGGGTGCTGGATCACATGTCCAGCCAAGACGAGCCGCCTGGCGGTAACCCACCCACCTACGGCGATCTGTTCCGAGGCAATACCAGAGATGGCCCTTTGGGCCACCTGGGAAGACCATCTGAGCCGAAACCGAGCGGGGTCGCTACCCCTCAAGTAAGCTCCGTGGTTCAAGTGCCCGGAAAAGCCAAGGCGGAGTCCGATGACTGCCCCAAGATCCAGGCATTGAGGGCCAGGCTGAAGCAGAAGTATGGTGATACCTTCTTCAGCGGTAAGCCTGTGTTTCCCCCACCGGTGCGTGGACCGTATGGCGAGGCCAAGTTACGACTGAAGCAGGACCCCCGGGTGTATCGCCCCCGGGAGTTTGCCCTGAGGGGCGAGAGGAAAGAGGCCATGGAGAAGATCCTCCGTGACTTCATCCAGAGAGGCTGGCTTGAGCCGTGCCACTCCGAATGGGCCTCTCCGTGCTTCGTCGTCCCCAAGAAGGTTGCCGGTGAGTGGCGGCTCGTGGTCGACTACCGCGGCCTGAACGCCCAAACGCAGCACGACAGCTATACGCTGCCCCTCATTGAGGACATGCTGCAAAAACAACACCGGCGAGGATCTTCACGGTGATTGACCTGAAACATGGTTATCATCAGATGCCTCTCGCCGAGGAGTCCCGTGCCTGCACAGCCATGAGCACCCCACTTGGACCTCTCCAGTGGAAGGTGATGCCCATGGGCGTTACCAACGGCAATGCGGCTTTTCAGCGGATGCTGGAGAACCTGCTTGAGCCGGTGCGCGACTGTGCGGACCCCTTTCTGGACGACGTGATCATCGCGTCCGGGGACCCCAGTATGAGCTACGAGGAGCTCCTGGAGGCACACGAGAGGGACGTCACTCGAGTGCTGGACCTTCTGGTTCGGCACAAACTCACGGGCAGCAGTGACAAGGCCACCATTGCGGTAAGCGAGGTGGTCTTCGCTGGCCACGTAGTCGGGAACGGGCAGCGAAAGCCCATACCTGGCAAGGTGGCTGCGATTGAGCACTGGGAAAAGCCCAAGACGGTCTCTGAGCTACGGGCGTATCTGGGGTTCTGCAACTACTACTCGGGGTATATCAAAATGTATGCCGAGTATGCAGCCCCCATGACGACCATGCTTAAGGGCAACCGAGAGGAGACCAAGAAGGGGTCCAAGAAGGCGCTGGTCTGGACAGCTGAGTCCGACCGTGCCTTTGAGGGGATGAGGCAGGCGCTGCTATCCGCAGTGGGTCTGCACCTCGTGGATCCCGACCGAGGGTTCGTCCTGCGCACCGACGCTTCCGACTACGCCATTGGCGCTGTGTTGGAGCAAGTGCTTGACGACGGGAGGCACGTGCCCGTGGCCTTCTGGAGCCGAGTCCTGGCGGAAGGCCAGAGACGGACGTGGACGCCCCGTGGAAAGGAGGCGTATGCCATCGTCATGGCTCTCAGGAAATGGGCTGGGTACATAGCCCTCCATCCCGTCACCGTCTGCACCGAACATCAGAGTCTGCAGTCGTGGCACAAGGAGCACGTGGACACCCCCTCAGGTCTCGCCTCCCGACGGGCAAGATGGCATGAGACCTTGCCCAAGTTCAACCTCACGGTTGTGTATATTCCTGGAAAGGATAACACCGTGGCGGACTGTCTCAGTAGGTGGGCCTATCCCGCCAGCAAGGGCATGACGGATATCTCTGCCCATGGCGATGAGGCTGAGACCGCTGAAGCCAAGAGGATCATTGAGATGGAGCGCCTGATGGAGGAGGAGGGTGTTAAATGCTTCGTCGTCATGGCTGCGGATGCCCCCCTCGCGTCGAGGGTGAGCAGAGCGGTCAGAGTACTCGCCCCTGAGGGAGCTGAGTCCGACAAGCACCTCTTCCCGGAGTCTTGCCTCCAGGACGACTGGACCGACGACTACGCCAAGTCTGAGGCCTTCGCGGCCGAGTATAGGGCTGTGACCGACCCTGACGACGGGCAGAAGTGGCTAAAGGGGCTGACCGAGGAAGATGGCAAGCTCTACCGGAATGGTAAGCTGCTATTACCGGAGTCCCGGGTGCTCGAGCTTTGTGAAGCTTGGCACGACCACATGCTGCACCCAGGGGTCAAGAAGCAAGCTCTTGACATGCAGCGTCGGTTCGAGATCGACCATATCGTTCTCTACACCGCCATCAAGGAGGTCAGGAAGGGTTGCTCGGTCTGTCAGGCCTGCCATCCCGACAACCGGAACGTCAAGGGGGAAGCCCAATGGACCCCGGTTCCTGACCAGCCCATGGAGAGCGTGGTAATGGACGTCTTCTCCATGCCCGAAGTGCACATTGGCAAGGAGACCTTTGACTGTGTGGCTCTCTGTGTGGACCGCCACAGCGGCTACGTTGTAGCCGTTCCGGCACGCAAAAAGGGGTTGCTTGCCAAGGAAGTGGCAGTCATGATGATTCGTCATTGGCTGACCGTCTTTGACATCCCGCGCACCATTTGCAGTGACCAAGGGCCCCAGTTTACTGGTGGCTGGTTCAAGGCTATGTGTTCCCTCATGGGGATACGTCATGCCAAGAGCGTCGCCTATCTCAGCCGGTCTAACGGCCGTGCTGAAGTGGCTGGACGGCAGCTGTTCGAGAAGCTGCGCACGATCCACATCACCAATCCACGTCGGAACTGGTTTGAGGAGATGTGGCCTGCTCTGAAGGCCCATCATGACACCCCCACCCCGGGCGGTTTGTCCCCTCACCAGATTCTGTTCGGCAGGGACCCCCTGGGTAGGGGACTTCCCTTGTCTGGTGATGGCATGGCTATGTATGCCAAGGAATTCTTCGCGCGGCAAGAGCAAACGGCGCGGGACATCCGCCAGCAGCTCGAGAAGGAGCATGCTGAGCGTCAGAAGTCCGCCCCGAGCTCGACAGCGCAGAAGTTCAGGGTGGGAGACCCGGTGTGGGTGATCAGACCCCGCCCTATGGGCACCCACCGCACCAAAACCTGGTTCACACCCGGCGAGGTGGTCCGCAGGATTGGTGAGGACACCTACCGCATCAAGGTGGGTCACGGACAGTTCCGGGAGCGCCACGAGAGTCAACTCCGTGTGCGGGAACCCGACCTCCGTGGCCAGCATGTGTCCCTGAGCTATGCCGCACATGAGGCTGATTCGGACGACGACTATGCTGAGCAGGACGACTATACAGTCGAGAAGATCCTGGCTCAGCGTCCGAAGGCCTCGGCACCCGGAGGTCTGGAGTTCAAGGTTCGTTGGCGAGGCTATGGGCCGTCCCACGACACCTGGGAACCCGTCTCCTCGTTCGTGCCGCGGGTCAATACTCCCTTCATGGAGTACATCCGCAAGCACAAGACCAAGATCCACGTTTCGGACTTGGCAGCACTCACCCGGGCGATTGCAGCCAGGGGTGCCTGATCAGCGCCCTGAGCTCTCCCCTGATGCTTTATGAGCGCTTGTGAGGTCGACGGATCGTCCCTTACTTGCTTGCTCTCTTCCATCTTCCGGTGACCTGCCATCAGAGTGGCCATATACCCCCCCCTGCTGAATCCAGAAAAGGATGGCCCCTCTTTTTCACTTCCGTTTGTCACTCCCCCCCCTGCTGAATCCTTGGGAAACCAGGTAGGGCGACTGACCTTCATATTTCTGAGCTCTTAGGGCCTTGAAGCCCATACGACGTTGCGCAACGGATGCCGCTGTCATCGGCATTGCGATTTTTTTTTTGGTGTGTGGTCTGGTTCCATGGCACTTGCGGAATCCAGACCGGTCGACGTGTGTCTCGAGACTATATATGGCCTGAACTCAGGCGTTTTCCTGTCCACCCTCCTGCATTGCCTTATCCTAACCGGGGCGTGGTTTGGCGCTCTATCCAGAGTGTGTTTACACGCCTCTTTACCCCGCTTGTTTTGCTTTTCCGCCCCTCCAGGATATGTGCTTCTGTATGTTCAGTCTTGTCAGCCCATCACTGAGATGTGGACTGTTTTTTCCCCTGACGGGATGCGAATCGACTACGAAGGCGCCCTGAGTCGCCGTTTACATGTTTTTACATATTGTCCAGCCTGGACCAGTACCTCAGTACATATTCTACTGTTTGAGTGCCCGTGATACCGTGTGCCCTATTCGCTGTGATGTGGAGATCCTGATGGCGCCAGGCGGGAAGCCCAGTTGCCTGACTACACTCCCAGGCGGTCCGCCACTGTCAGCCCCAGTGTGAGCCTACCGATTCGCAGACGCACTTGCAGTCGGATGGCGGCCTCCGGTGCTCCTGACCTCGGTCAGTCTGCCTGGGAAACTGGTGGTTTGAGGAGTCGACGCCTCCGCCCACACTGCATGAGGACTCCCTCATGTATGGCCTTCGTGGTAATAGGGCGAGGGAAAAGACGGCCTTGATGCCCGATCCCTTAAGGAGGAGCTCGTTCGGCTGTGGCACTCTGGACTCGCGTCGTATGGATATGGACATGGTGCGCCCGAGGAAGGACCCGTGGGGACTCTCCCCAGTCGGCGGGACTTGGGAAGCTTGGGGTAGCCTGATGGATCTTTGTGGTCGCTCTCGACCTGTGGGACCACCTCGGTCGTCGTGTGACGCCTATGTTGGCTGTGTATGCCACTGCCACTGTGGTGGTGACCGTAGCAGCCGGCACCCGGTGCGCCTGGTATGGGTTAACGGGTCCTTTGGATGCCGAACAATCGCCGCCAGGACCCGGGACTTGATACTTGATACTATACTTGAAGTTACAAGACCCTACAGCACTATACCTGTCGTACTGTGGAGTTTGGAGCCTAACCTGCGAATCAGCCTGAAGTGAGGATGTGACACCCCCCCTTCAGGATATGGTCCTGGGTACCCGCTGCCATGCTTGGGTGTTATCGAGCCCCCCCCAGGGTTTGCTCTAAGGAGGGGGGTGAATTTGTACCCAGAACCCCATGGCTAGGTTACGGCATACAAGTACGGAAGGGAAGACCGGTCTCCGGTCCACTAACCCCATGTACGGAAGGCGCCCGTTGACGCCCGGTGCGAGCCCGGCGGGAGCGTGTTCCGTGCCTTAAAGCCCCGCATCGGCAACCGATGCACCGCCAGCGGAGATTTATATATCAGAATATCAGGAATCAACAGGGTTTTATTTTCATATCGTTTCCGTCAATTTTTACGCTTCCGTTCTGATATTCACTGTTTTGACTGCTGGCGGTTGGATCGCGACTTTACCGTAACCGCCAGTTTAACTGTTTACAATGGAAATTTTAACGCTATCCGTGACGAAGGCTCTAAAGTCTTCAGGAATTGCGTTGATGCATCCGCAATTTTCACATTCTACACTCGCAACCTTAATCCGAATTTTTCAGGATGTCGAAATCGGATTTTCGACTTCGACATCCCCGCACTTGATTTGACCTCTTTCGAGTGGACCTACGTGCTTCCCTATGCACGAATCAACTTTCCTTTTATCCTACCCTCCATTTGTCTTAAAGATATGGGCAAAACAAAGTTGATTCATGAGGCCACTTGTGAAGGTCATATCTCGTGTGGCTTGCCAGGAATGACAATAAGGAAACGTGGGATGTATTCACAATACTCCCGACGTAATTTAGGAAGCATCATATGCCTTGCGTCTCCACACGTGCGCGCTAGTGTAATGGATCATGGTCAAGAGGGTAGAGTTTGCGTTGTAACTCTATGGCCATGATATTGCGTGCGTTAAGATAACTTTCGAGTGTAGCGCGCGAGTGTTGGTGTTGCATAGGAACTCTCCTTGAGTTCCTATGAGCGATTGACACAAAGTTAGGCCCTTGGAGGGGCATGACATATCGTGGGGGGAGCTACCTTTTTGGGCAATATGTGGTATGTGCCATGTGTTGTGTTGCGTGCCCATTTGGCGGGCCCATCGCTCCAAGCCAAACCCGCCAATGGACCGCATATTGTGCAAGCCCCTTCTCCATACTCCCTACGATCAATTGCAAGCCTAACCTTCGTGAAGGGAAGCTTGTGAGGCGATCCCGAAGCGATGCGTTGGGAGCAAGGTGTGTGTTTTGCAATTTTCCATAATTTCATATGCCCACTTGGGAAGTAGCGCGCGTAACCTTTCAAGGCGCCCCAAGTGGAGCACATATGTGGAATCGAAGGTCATTGGTGTCAAGTCATTGTGCTTAGAAGGATTAGTTGATTGCTCGATCCAAGCCGAAGATATTATAATATAATTGTGCACCTTTCAAGGCACTTTTGTGTATCTTTGTGCCAATTTTGCCGTTTTTGGCCCGTCATGATGTCAAGTGGCGACCGTGTATCTCAACGTTGCGCCCAATTAACATCATGACCCAAGTATGTTATGGGGGTACATACTTCGGTGCTCAACATATCTTGGACCCGGCGAATAACTCCTCTTGGGCTTGGCATACCGTGGCTGCCATGTTGGCGATTTGGGACTATCCGGAATTACGGGCTCACTTGGCGACCCTGCCATTCCCAATACAGGAGGAGTTGGGCGACGCCCAAAAGATATGTTGGACACATATGACTTGATGCCAATTCTATGGCACACTCCGGTCCGAGTCGGGCATGTGCCTCATTTGCCCCAACCATGAGTGTGCGCATGTATGGCCATTTTGAGCAATTTTCCACTTTTTCTGCCCGCCGTGCACTATGTTGAGCCCATTCGTGCACGCCGGACGCATTGACCAATGGACCATATATGACATGGGTGTTATGTATATTGCTCCCCATGGTTCACGGACCACGTGGGCGAAGCGGAGCATCCTTCGTTAAGGCGCTAGTCCAAAGTGAGTGTGGGCAATTTTGCCACTTTGGCATTTGTGGACCCAATTGGGATCGTCACCACGCCAGGTGGCATGGAGATCTTTGCGAGCCAAATGCATGGGAGTCTCAGTTGGACTCCCGGTGGATCGCGTATGGAATGGCGGATCCGATCTCCAAGCCGGCGTGGAGATATACTATTGGGAGCACCCCGAATTTTGGCTCATTTCGAGCAGCCAAAATGACCCCATTTTGGGACCCCAATTTCCCCCTTCCGTGTGGTCAATTGGCGGCCCCATATCTCTATGCCTACAAGGAGCCCGGACCTAATTCGAAGTTGTACACTCAGATAGAAGTCCTAGGTCCTGCCTCCTAACCTGTGAGCCATTGGCCTTGCCCTGGCCGGGCGAGCCACGCGTGGGAATGACGCCAATTTAGGTGATGACCCCACTTGACGAATCCGTGTTGCCCTGATGCCGGGACGTCAGAGGGAACCAGGTTGGGTGAGGGCTCCAGAGATTTCGTACTCGAAGGACATAGGGTCAGTTGCCTCGTCCCTACCTCTGGTGGGTCCGGACGAGAGGTCAATTTTGGAGATTTTTGAGCTAATTTCGGTTTGGGCTGAAACAGCCCATTTTCAGCTACCAACACCTGGGTGATAATGGCGGGGCCATATCTCTGGCTCAGAGTAAAGTTGGGACTCGCCGTTAAGGGAGCAAAGGGAGCCATCGTTGGTTGGCCTTGAAGCTCCTTGGTTTCCAGGAACTCGCTTGTGGCTGGGCGGGACACCCCCCCTATTGGCAGGGTTTCAGGGTCCGGACTGAGCAGGGCATGGGTTGTGTTTGAGCCCCCGCCCCCACCAGCCACTGAGAGGGTCGGACCTGGGATTGGGATATGAGTTGGGACTGAGTGTCTATTGTCCTGTGATGCCCTTACCCCAGTCCAGTCTTAACCCCATGTGTACATATACTGATGTGTTGCTGTACATACTTTCGTTCCCTTGTTGCAGAGTGGCAAGGATCCTGAAACGCTTTGTCAGATGACATGAGCGCATTGATGCCCCTGTGAGCGTAGTGCTTTGCCTGCCTGCTCACTTGCGCGTGTCCACCGCAGCGTCCCGTGGCCAGGCCCCCCACGGGAATGCGTCAGTACGGTGTCCTGGGCCCCTTGGCTCCTGTTCACTGGTGTGCACGCTTTGTGTGCGGTGTTGTATGTGCGGCGTCCTGGGCCTCCTGGCTCCTGTTCACCGGTGCGCGTGCTCGCTGTGTGCTCCTCGCATGCTTCCTACCCCCCTCCCTCATCCTCGCTTGTACTAGTGCTTGCTCTCCGTGTCTGCCCTCCTGCTTTTTCGTGCCGCCGCCTTCTCGTCCTCGTGGCGCCCCTGGTGTTTGCATTCCATTCTCCGTCCGTGTTAGTCCGCTCTTTCGGCCTCTCCGGAGTGGTGGAGTGGTGGAGTGGTGGAGTGGTGGAGTGGTGGAGTGGCGGTGTGGTGGAGTGGTGGAGTGGTGGCGTGGTGGAGTGGTGGAGTGGTGGAGTGGTGGAGTGGTGGAGTGGTGGTGTGGTGGAGTGGCGGTGTGGTGGAGTGGTGGAGTGGTGGCGTGGTGGAGTGGTGGAGTGGTGGAGTGGTGGAGTGGTGGAGTGGTGGAGTGGTGGTGTGGTGGAGTGGTGGAGTGGTGGAGTGGTGGAGTGGTGGAGTGGTGGAGTGGTGGATTGGTGGAGTGGTGGAGTGGTGGAGTGGTGGAGTGGTCTAGTGGCGGAGTGGTGGAGTGGTGGTGTGGTGGAGTGGTGGAGTGGTGGAGTGGTGGAGTGGTGGAGTGGTGGAGTGGTGGAGTGGTGGAGTGGTGGAGTGGTGGAGTGGTGGAGTGGTGGAGCGGTGGAGTGGTGGAGTGGTGGAGTAGGCGTGTGGGCGAGTGGGTGAGTGGGTGAGTGGGTGAGTGGGTGAGTGGGTGAGTGGGTGAGTGGGCGAGTGGGTGAGTGGGTGAGTGGGTGAGTGGGTGAGTGGGTGAGTGGGTGACTGGGCGAGTGGGCGAGTGGGCGAGTGGCTGAGTGGGTGAGTGGATGAGTGGGTGAGTGGGTGAGTGGGTGAGTGAGTGAGTGGGTGAGTGGGTGAGTGGGTGAGTGGGTGAGTGGGTGAGTGGGTGAGTGGGTGAGTGGGTGAGTGGGTGAGTGGGTGAGTGGGTGAGTGGGTGAGTGGGTGAGTGGGTGAGCGGGTGAGTGGGTGAGTGGGTGAGTGGGTGAGTGGGTGAGTGGGTGTGTGGGTGAGTGGGTGAGTGGGTGAGTGGGTGAGTTGGTGAGTGGGTGAATGGGTGAGTGGGTGAGTGGGTGAGTGGGTGAGTGGGTGAGTGGGTGAGTGGGTTAGTGGGTGAGTGGGTGAGTGGTTGAGGAGGAGGAGGAGGAGGAGGAGCGCCTGCCGCGGTCCCACGTACGGTGAGCCTTGGCGTCGTCCCTCGGGGGCCAAACGCAGGCTCTGCCGAGGGAGTCCTCCGTCTTACCTCCGCTAGAGCAAGACGAATCTCGTCGCACACCTGAGAACGCTCCTCCCAGCAGGCCGTCTGGGTCACAACGTCGGTGTACGACAACGCTACGGCTCGATCTGCTCTCCGGTCCCGGCCACCAACCGCTCCGAACTGTCCTGGATCCACCCGAGTAAGCGTTCCAAGATCAACGGGCACGGAAGATGTGGGTCTCCCGGGGCATCACCTCCGACTTAGAACGCCGCCAGACAAGGAGCGCGGTCCGGCACGACTGCGCGCAGCACCGGAGCGGTCCGGGCGCGTGAGGTCGAGGACGGGTCACGGGCGGGGACAGGGCCACGGGGCGGGCCGACCCATGGCCACCTGCATGTCCTTAAAGACCGTGCGGGGTCCTTGGGAAGCCGCAGTGAGGATGGCCGAGAACGCGGAATGTAGTGCGGCACACCACGAGGGGATCACATCTCCACAGAGGCCGGCCTCCAGGCTCCGTCCATTGCCACCGTAATGGATGGCCCAGAGGCGGCGTCGATCCGGGAGATGGGGGGCAAGCCCGTGCCGTCCGAGACTGTCCAAGATGATCACGTCTTGGGCTTCCAGCTCAATCTCCTGCCGCACGGCCGGCGACATCTGGTTCTTCTCGATGTACACATACAGGACGCGGTACGGACTGCGCTTGTTCCGGGTGGAGATGGCGGACTTGACCTTAGGGGCCAGGAGGAGGTCCCCTGATAGCCAGAGTCCTAGGAGGACGTCCCAGGCCGGCCACCTGCCCGAGCCGGGCGTTGGGGCCCAGTTGGCTACGTGATACCACTCTGGCGGTGGGTCGTTGGCGAGGGACTGGTTAACAGGGGCCCGCGGTAGGGGAGAGAGGTGGTCGGCAAGAGGTAGAACGGGCACCGCGTGCCGCTTATGTAGGAGAACGGTAGTGAGAACGACATCGCAGAGTAGGCGACGGAGACGCGCAGGACGCAGACCTCTGTGCAGCAGGGCATCCCTGTGTGGCGTGGAGATGGCTCCGAGACGACCAACAGTGTAGGTTGCGACGGTGTGGTGGGCCGGGGAGCCATCCACAGCCAGTATGAACGGCTCGTCCCCCCAAAGGACGAGGGTGCCCCAGGCAGTGGGCGTACAGTGGCGCCAGGCATGGCACCTCTGAGAGAGTCGGGCCGCAAGCCACCGATGGTAGTGGGCGCGGATGAGCGGGTCTAGCGGGCACGAGAGGATATGGTCCCCGGAGGCGGGCATGGTGCAGAGGGGGCAGGACATATCTCTTGGGGGGAACAGGGAGAGGCGGATGCCGGTGACCGTGAGGTGGTCCCCCCATGTGACGAGACCGTGGCTGACGATGTTGGCGTACTCGTTGAGGTCGGGGAGGCGTTGTGGCGGGGGGGACGCAGAGAAGGCGTGGTGGGAGGCGAGCAAGGCGCGGCGCGCGTGGGGCACGGCGTCGTGGACCTGGAGGCCCGCGTGGGAGAAGCAGACGCGGGGTTTCTGTAGGGGGCCGAGCCATCCCACGGCGTCCGGGCAAGTGTCCGCAGCTTGCCCTGCCGCTTCGTCCACCCGGTCCAGCAGGGTATCGAGCCAGGTGCCGGCGATATGGGAATAGAGGTGATGGGGAGGGGCATGACCGTGGGCCATGTCGCGACACGATCTTATGAGATCTCCCTGCAGCGAGTCTTCCGGCTCGCGGCGCCCTTCCTGCGCCGTGATGTACCCTTTGCAGTCCGCGAAGTGCCACGCACCGGATCAGAAGCCGATGGCAGGGTCGGCTGAGGGCCCCTTGGCGGTGAGGGCCACCCATGCCGTGTACAGCTCCGCCGTGTAGGCGTTGTCCAGCCTCAAGGGGATGGGGACGGGGTACACCTGGTACCGGAGGGTGACGGGGCAGAACACCGCCACTGCCCCGCCGCAGCGCCGGGTCTTCGGGCACCACGACGCGTCGTGGAGGATCCCATAGTTCTCAGGGAGCCAGGAGAACGTGGGGACGGTCGCAGTCACCGCTTGGCAGCGTCTAACCGGGGGGACGGTGCCGGCCGGCGGAGTGGGGCGGGGCGAGGCCCGGGGCCACCCCTTGCGTCGCGCGTCCTCTGTACTGCGATGGCCCGCAAGCATCCACGCGTGGGTGTCCTGGACCTCAAGTCCGGGTGACGACAGGGCCAGCACATGGGGGGTGTGGTGTGGCAGATGGCTGTCAGGGGGTAAGTGGATGGCGATGTCGCACCGGTGGCACAGGGCAACAAATAGATCGTGGTCTGTGGGGTGTGCGGTGCACCGGAGCCCGAGCTCCGGGGTGAGGCAGGGCTGGGAAGGATGGAACCGCCAGAGGGCAGTGAGGAGCCCGTGGCGCGTGGACCGGCAGACCAGGGAGTTGGGGTGGTTCAGGTGTCGGATGTAGACGCCGAAGAAGTTAGTAAACCCAACGACCGGTGCCGGGGGTATACCGACTCCCCCTTCGGGGACCTCACGGAGGAAGTGAGCAGAGGCGGAGAGGGTCCACCCAGCGGTGGCGCGCATGGCCGAGGCGGTCATGGCGTCCAGCACGCGCAGGGCCCCGTAGGAGGGGGGGCGGACACTGGTAAACCAGTTGACCGTCCCATGACACTTGGCAGTATACATGGCGAGGGGGTAGTGGGCGGGGAGTCGTGGGGCGCGGAGCGCCCGGCACGCAGCGCGGGCGCCCGAGAACAGGCGCCGGGAGTCGACAGGATGGAAGAGGTGGGGAAGGGCATGGCGGCCAAGGACGCGGACGTAGTCCCGGCTCGTGGCACATCGCACGGGGTGACCATTGAGGTATACCGTGTCGTTGAGGAAATAGACCTGACCATCGCGCATGTCGGTGCCGATCAAGACCGTTTTTGTTGGGTCTGAGTGGAGGTTGGTGAGGCGGCCCGCTCTCTCAATGCCGCTGGCGAGGGCGGGCAAATGGCAACGGTCGCCGGGCAGCCACTGGGTGTCATCCATCAGGAGAACCCGGTTCAGCGGGCCCGCGGGGGTGTCGGTGGGGGGGACGGAACGGCAGGCTTCGTGTCCCCGAACTTCGCCATATATGCAGTACTTCATGCCGGACACGGGGCATCCTTGCCCCGTGCCGGCCCCCAGCCGGGTGGAGGACGGAGAGCGTCCGTCAGCTCCCCCCATGTGCACCTCAAGGGCGCGGTCATGCTGCTGAAGGGTCGCGGCGTCGGCTGGGGAGATCCCTGCGGCGGTGAGGACGGCGTACTCGGTGGTGTGGTTGATGGAGCCATACGCGTGGCGGACATCGTCCGACAGGACCCACGCTTCGAGGTGTCTGCGCCAGCGGTCCCACCATACATCGTGTAGGACGCGGAGTAGCTCCACGGAGGAGCAGTGCGGGGACATCCCGAACTGGTAGGGCGGCAGGATGCCGTTCTGAACCAGGCGCGGCTGGTAGTGGTCTTTGATGAGGGCAGCCGTGAGTTTCCATATCGTGGCCAGATTGGTCAGCGGTCTGCCGTTTGCAATGGGGCCGTGCGGCGCCTTTTTCGCAAGGTTGATGAAGTCTGCAGAGTGTGCCTGGGGCACGGGCACCCCACGGAGAATACTGTTGATCAGGCTCACGATCGCCGCAAACTGGGCATCCTCCAATTGTCCGAACAGCCGGTACTCCAGTAAGTCGTGGTACGGCACAGTGGCTGCCGCCCGGCGGATGATGGCCCGCAGGTTTGCGGTGGTGGCGTTGGGTGGTGGGCCGAGCGGCCTTTCCTCCCATCCCGTGATGGTCCGGACGCGCGCGAGTGAGAGCGCCTCAAGAGGGGCAAGGTGCCTTTGGCGCAGCTGGTCCAACGCAACGGCGGCTTGTTGATGAAGAGGTACTGGGACGCCCACCACGTAGACCGGATCCGCTGGGGGTACGTAGCGCGCCCCCAACGTGCGGCGGTAGTCCACTTTGGTGGGTTGGCCAGGGGCAGCGGGTAGGGGCGCCAGCCCTACATCCTTCTCTAGAAGGAGAACGTCCCAGGCCGCTCGGATGCGTTCTTTGAGGCGGGCGACCTCCACGAGGTGTGACGATTGGGACGCCCAATCCGGGTAGGCGAGCGTGTAGCGTTGAAGGTTGGTGACGTGGACACGTACCGTCGACGGTACCGGCTGGCTGGGGACGGGGGGCCCGTAGGCAGCCGTAGCTGCGGTGTATAGCGCTGAGGTCACCTCGGTATAGCGTGGCTGCGCTTCGGGCGCGCCCGGGGGCGGCGTAGCGAGTTCGGCCCGAAAGGTGTCGTTGAGGGTGCAGAGCTGGCTGGCGAGGGGTTCCCGCGGGATGGGGAAGCGGCCCTTTTTCGAAGGGCATACCAATTGGGGCGCTGGCGGGAGGTCATGGAGGGTGGCAGTCACGGTCAGGTGGTCAGATGGGAAACTGGAATCGGAGCGCACCTCCGTGGTGTGGGCTGCTTCCGAAGGGGTGCGGAGGAAGATGTGGTCCAGGACACCGGCGAAACCTTGCGGGCTCACCCACGTGGGGGCCTCCGCAAGGGGGCGTAGACGGCGCATCCCAAGGCGCGTGAGCGTGGGGAGGACGAGGTCACAGAGGGAGGCAGGGGAGACAGGGAGGTGCGAGACCGAGCGGCAGTTGGCGTTCAGGTCCCCTGTCATGACAACCACTCTAGCCGGGGTGAGGAGGAGGTACGGGTACACCCAATCCAGGATTTCTTGGAGGGTGTCGAGGTTCCCGTCGGCGGGGAAATACACGTTGGCGTGGCAGTGGGTCACGCCAGCCATGGTGAAGTGCGTGACGAGGGCTCGTCCCGACGGGTGAGCGCTGTGGCCGGTCACGACCAGGTCCGGGGCCCTGTAGAGGAGGGTGGCACATCCCCCAGCTATTCTTGCAGGTGCCTGGATGGTGTGGTATAGGGGGTGCACCCGTTGGATGATCAGGGGCCCCGCTTCTTGAACATGCAGGGTTAGCGGGTACTGGCACTCGCGCACCAGGACGTCCAGGGCGCGGAGCTTGGGTCGCAGGGACATCTGCACGTTGAGGGTCATCACGTCTGGGCGGGGCGACACGTGGCCGGTGGGGGGGGGACCGGGGCAGGAGCCGGCGGCGGTGGAGTGCTGGGTTAGCTTGCGGTCCACGGCTGCGGGGAGGGCGCAAGGTAGGCCTCGCACCCACTTGCGGAGGTGCCGGTGGTGGTACGTGGCCGCCATCGCCAAGACACTGGCCCGGGTGAGGCCTGTGGCTGTGATGGAGACGCGGCTGTGTAGGGATTGTGGGAGGACCACGTGGTGATGCTCGGGCAAGATGAAGGAGGTGGGTGGCAGGCCCTTGCGGCAGAGCTGCAACTGATGGGAGCCCGTCACCTGCACACAGTGCACGGCGCCCACTAACGACAGAACGTTACGGGGCCAGGGGTCCGCCCCGCTGCACGCCCGGTAGTAGTGCACACCCACCGGCAGGTGCAGGCACATTTCGAGGGCATAGGGGGGCGTGATGAACTGGGCAGTGCCTGAGGCCGGTACCGGTACCAGGCCCCACTCTCTGGGGGGAGAGCTGGGAGTGTATGCGCCCAGGTGCAGGTCCCGGACATGGGGGACGCCGTCGAGGTGGGAGTGGCGGAGCTGAGACACGGCGGCAGGGATGTCCTCGTTGCGCCCCGCCATGTCCCGGATTACCGGTCCCGCGGACGCCGACCGAAGTACGGCTGGTAGCGGTGGGGATCGGCTGGGGGGCTCCAGGGCGGGGGAGCGTAGGGGTTGTGGGCCATGGCCACTCGGGGGTCGTGGGGGTCCCCCGAGTACGGGTAGGGCAGGAGGGGGGCTGCTGCATGGTGGTCGTGGCGGCTGGAAAGCGCTTGTGGCTCATCGCGGTACGCGCTGCGACGCCTCGGCGGCGGGCTGTCGCGGCGATGGCCTGGGCTGCGGCGGCGGGACGGGGACCGGTCCGAGCGGCGGGGGCCGTATCTGCGCTGATATTTGGAGTCTGGGTCTCCGTCCGATCCCGACGTTGCCGTAAGGTCCACCTGATCGTCAGGGTCCCGTGGACGGCGCTGCTTCCCGCGGCTTCCCCGATGAGTCTTCCGGGGCGGACGGTCTCGGTCAGGGTCAGGCACCCAGGGCGTAAACGGTTGCTTCTTCGACTCGGCCGACGTCACTCGCCAGCCACGAGCCGTGTGTTGCCTCGTCAGTCGCATGCCGCGCTCGTACTCTGCTGGTCGGACTCCGACGATTGTGAACTTGGATGTATGGTTCAATTGTTCTTCAGTAATGGAGGAAAGGCCTGCACCAAATTTATCCCGAAGGATACCACCGAGGAGTCCTGCATCAACTTCACCGGACGGCGGATCGTCGACTTCTTGCCAGCCGACCCACAGGGCTTTCGAGTAAACTTGCGGATCGATTTTTTGGGGTGTATACCCCTTCTTTTTCGCTGCGCCCTGTGCCTGGTTGGCGGCTGCAGCTTCTGATGGGGAGGTGGCTGGGCTGGCGGAAACCTGCTGGACTGCAGGGGGGTTGGAGAGGAAGGAGCGCAGGACTTCCGCGATGCCGGGCAGGCTGGGCGCGTGGCTGTGGACTCAGGCCCACTGCTCCCGGATCGGCGACTGCGGGAGGGTGTTGACCTTCGCGCCGTACTGGCGGAAGAGCTGGAGGTGGAGCGCGTGCGCAACCTCGTCCTCACAGCCCTTGGGGATCTCCGGGATCCACTCCAGCAGGTCGGTCAGGGCGGCATCGGCAGGCGACGGCAGAGACGGCGGCGGCTGGGCGGTCGCGCCCGGTGCCCGAAAGGCAGAGACCGCCCTCGGCTTAGGGACCGGTTCCGGGACTGCGAACGACAGTTCGGGCGCACGCGCAGGGGCCTCCGGGACCGGCACGGCGCCTGGCGCGGCCATAGCCCTACGGAGGACGTCGGCCAATTCCTCGAGGTTGGGTGCCTGGGGCGAGGTGAGAACTGCTGCGGCGAGGATGACCGGTACGAGGACCAGGAACTGCTGAGAGCCGGGGGGGGGCAGCTCGAATGAAGCCGGAACGGTACTGCGCACGGCGTTGGCGAATGCCGGCGGCGTGGACTGGAGGCCGTGGAGTCTGGTGGCGATGGACAGGAGGGGGGGTACCGACCTGATGAAGTTGTTGAGCCTAACGGCTTCGGTCTGCCGCTGTGCCGCGGCGCAACGCTGGGCCTGCTGCTGGGCATTATCCCGTTCGGTGCGCACCGCGTCCAGATCCCGCGTGAGGGACTCCAGGTCGCCCCGTGCCACGGCCAGCTCCCGTCGTTGGGCCTCATACTCGTCATGCAATTGAGCGTAGTCGGTGGAGTAGGCCGTGACATCCAGGTCCGGGACGAAAGGCTCCCCCACCTGGGAGGGGCTGGGGGGGGCCGACCCGACGGCCGGGGCCGGTGACTCCGGAGGCGTGGGGTCTGCGGCAGCCGGTGGTACCTGGGAGGCAGGCTCTGGGAGATTGAAAGAAAGCCTTGTCTGCTCGGGCAACAGTGATGAAGGCGATGGTTCGGACCCTGAGGGGGTGGGCTTGCCCTGGGCCTTGTACAGGGCTGACGCTGGGGTGAACGCCGCCGTGGCGAACAGAGTGCCGGCGGGGCTGGGCGCCGCTTGCCCTTTGGTGAGGTAACGTGCGTGGCTGGGCGGCGTGAGCGGGGGCGGGTTGGCGGTGTCGGCGATGCCGGCCTGCAGCAGGGCGAAAGTGGGGGCTGTGGCCCAGGAGTGCTCGCCAGCCTGCTCGATCTGATGCAGCAGCTCCACGCTGCGGATCGGCAAGATCGAGCACTCGAGCAGCGGCCGCAGCTGCTCGGGGGTCCACATGCCCTTGTTGGCGAGGGCGGGGGGTGTGGGAACGGGGGCTGGCGTGTACTGTCCTGTGAGGCAGACGGAGGAGGCCCACGCTAGGAGCCCGAACTTCAGCGGGACGAGGTCTGCTGTCGGGATGTGGGCTGCCTGCAGGACCGCATGCACGTCGTTGGGTAGCGCCCAAAAGGCCGCAACTACCTCTCGGGTGCGGAGGCGGTCCCATGACGGTCTGAGGTGGGGGGCAAGGAACTGCCTGATGGGCTTGTGGATCTTGTGGGAGACCTTCTGGCTTTGGATGTCCGGAGGGCCGGCAGTGTCGACGGGCGGTGGCTCTTCGCGGGCTGTGTACAGGCCCTTGAAGACTTGGCTGCGGAGGCGTGACGCCGAAATTGGGGCATGGCTTGGGCTCCACCGCGTGACGAGAGCCGCTGTGAGGGCCTCAGGGTCCTTGGAGATATACTCCAGCAGTGGGCCTCCTTGTACTAGCGACAGGGGGACGTGTTCGATGACCTTCGTGTCAGACGGGCCTGCGGCGACCGTTACGGTGGCTGTGAGCAGGAGCCCCCGCGGCGTCCACACCCCCGTCACCGCTGTAATAGCCTGGATGTCGCTGTTGGCAGCCGTCCATCGCAGGGCATCACACAAGTCAGCCAGGGCGGGGTCGGTGGCCTGGATAGCCGTATCTGCCGCTTCCAGTGCGTCATCCTTCAGCATGTCCAGGTCTCGCAGCAGACGGTCAGCATCGTCGGACTGGGCGATGTCCATCAGAAACATGGGGAACGGCCCCTGACGAATGGCGCCGCCTCGACCGGTGTCGGGGGCGGGAGAGGGGGTGTCCTGGGACGGTGTTGAGCGGTCTGACATGGTAGCTGTGGCGAGAAAAGAGCGGGTGGCCTGTGGCCGCAATATGTTGGGGGGGGGGAGCAGATCGAGGTGTCGGCAAACGGAGGTGCACTGACATCATAGGCAGCCCCAGTCGGATGGGGCGCGCAGGAGAGAAACAAGGGGTACCACGAGCGTGGCCATAGTGTGACAAAACAAAGAGCATGGCGCGATGGCGCGGAGTAACATGGGGCCGCCTGGCGGACCGGGTCGGTGAGCGGGGGTCCCAGGACACACAGGGCGGGGGTGCGAGGGGAGCACCGCGCTGGCGCGTGGTGCTGCAACCCTAGTGGCGCACGGGAGCGAGGGGCCCCACGTTGGGACGACGAATCGGACGACTGATGATACCCCTGCACAAGGCGTCACGCTTGAGCGGCGGATACGTCGAATGCAGTCCCCGTCGCGGCTCCCCGCGTAGCGGCCTGGAAGATTGCCACGGCGAGGTCGACGTCTTGCCAGAGCCGAACGTATAACGACGTGCCCACTGTGAGCAGGAAACGGCTTGCAAGGGGGAGGGACGCACTTGAGGTGCGGCACTCAGCCCTTGGAGACACGGGATGAAGAGGGAGAGAGAGAGTGCACCATACGGGTGGAGTTGAGCGGAGAGGGGGCCACGATGGCAGAGCTGAGTCACGTGGTGGCACGACTATCACGACGATTCACGACTGGTTTCGAGCGTGGCAGTGCGTGTAGGCAATCCGTCCTACAGCTACCATCCTGAGGGTTTTTAGACTGGTGCCAGGTCACCAGGAGTGGGTGAGTGGGTCAGTGGTTGAGTGGGTGAGTGGGTGAGTGGGTGAGCTGGTAACTGGGTGAGTGGGTGAGTGGGTGAGTGGGTGGAGTGGGTGAGTGGGTGAGTGGGTGAGTGGGTGACTGGGTGAGTGGGTGAGTGGGTGAGTGGGTGAGTGGGTGAGTGGGTGAGCGGGTGAGTGGGTGAGTGGGTGAGTTGGTGAGTGGGTGAGTGGGTGTGTGGGTGAGTGGGTGAGTGGGTGAGTGGGTGAGTGGGTGAGTGGGTGAGTGGGTGAGTGGGTGAGTGGGTAAGTGTGTGAGTGGTTGAGTGGGTGAGTGGGTGAGTGGGTGAGTGGGTGAGTGGGTGAGTGGGTGAGTGGGTGAGTGGGTGAGTGAGTGAGTGGGTGAGTGGGTGAGTGGGTGAGTGGGTGAGTGGGTGAGTGTGTGAGTGGGTGAGTGGGTGAGTGGGTGAGTGGGTGAGTGGGTGAGTGGGTGAGTGGGTGAGTGGGTGAGTGGGTGAGTGGGTGAATGGGTCAGTGGTTGAGTGGGTGAGTGGGTGAGTCGGTGAGTGGGTAACTGGGTGAGTGGGTGAGTGGGTGAGTGGGTGGAGTGGGTGAGTGGGTGACTGGGTGAGTGGGTGAGTGGGTGAGTGGGTGAGTGGGTGAGTGGGTGAGTGGGTGAGTGGGTGAGGGGTGAGTGGGTGAGTGGGTGAGTGGGTGGGTGGGTGAGTGGGTGTGTGGGTGAGTGGGTGAGTGGGTGAGTGGGTGAGTGGGTGAGTGGGTGAGTGGGTGAGTGGGTGAGTGGGTGAGTGTGTGAGTTGGTGAGTGGGTGAGTGGGTGAGTGGGTGAGTGGGTGAGTGGGTGAGCGGGTGAGTGGGTGAGTGGGTGAGTGGGTGAGTGGGTGAGTGGGTGAGTTGGTGAGTGGGTGTGTGGTTGAGTGGGTGAGTGGCTGAGTGGGTGAGTGGGTAACTGCCTGAGTGGGTGAGTGGGTGAGTGGGTGAGTGGGTGGAGTGGGTGAGTGGGTGAGTGGGTGAGTGGCTGAGTGGGTGAGTGGGTGAGTGGGTGAGTGGGTGAGTGGGTGAGTGGGTGAGCGGGTGAGTGGGTGAGTGGGTGAGTGGGTGAGTGGGTGAGTGGGTGAGTGGGTGAGTGGGTGAGTGGGTGAGTGGGTGAGTGGGTGAGCGGGTGAGTGGGTGAGTGGGTGCGTGGGTGCGTGGGTGAGTGGGTGAGTGGGTGAGTGGGTGAGTGGGTGAGTGGGTGAGTGGGTGAGTGGGTGAGTGGGTGAGTGGGTGAGTGGGTGAGTGGGTGAGTGGGTGAGTGGGTGAGTGGGTGAGTGGGTGAGTGGGTGAGTGGGTGAGTGGGTGACTGGGTGAGTGGGTGAGTGGGTGAGTGGGTGAGTGGGTGAGTGGGTGAGTGGGTGAGTGGGTGAATGGGTGAGTGGGTGAGTGGGTGAGTGGGTGAGTGGGTGAGTGGGTGAGTGGGTGAGTGGGTGAGTGGGTGAGTTGGTGAGTGGGTGAGTGGGTGAGTGGGTGAGTGGGTGAGTGGGTGAGTGGGTGAGTGGGTGAGTGGGTGAGTGGGTGAGTGGTTGAGTGGGTGAGTGGTTGTGTGGGTGTGTGGGTGAGTGGGTGAGTGGGTGTGTGGGTGAGTGGGTGAGTGGGTGAGTGGGTGAGTGGGTGAGTGGGTGAGTGGGTGAGTGGGTGAGTGGGTGAGTGGGTGAGTTGGTGAGTGGGTGAGTGGGTGAGTGGGTGAGTGGGTGAGTGGGTGAGTGGGTGAGTGGGTGAGTGGGTCAGTGGGTGAGTGGGTGAGTGAGTGAGTGGGTGAATGGGTGAGTGGGTGAGTGGGTGAGTGGGTGAGTGGGTGAGTGGGTGAGTGGGTGAGTGTGTGAGTGGGTGAGTGGGTGAGTGGGTGAGTGGGTGGATGGGTGAGTGGGTGAGTGGGTGAGTGCGTGAGTGGGTGAGTGGGTGAGTGGGTGAGTGGGTGAGTGGATGAGTGGGTGAGTGGTTGAGTGGGTGAGTGGGTGAGTGGGTGAGTGGGTGAGTGGGTGAGTGGGTGAGTGGGTGAGTGGGTGAGTGGGTGAGTGGGTGAGTGGGTGATTGGGTGAGTGGGTGAGTGGGTGAGTGCATGAGTGGGTGAGTGGTTGTGTGGGTGTGTGGGTGAGTGGGTGAGTGGGTGTGTGGGTGAGTGGGTGAGTGGGTGAGCGGGTGAGTGGGTGAGTGGGTGAGTGGGTGGGTGGGTGAGTGGGTGAGTGGGTGAGTGGGTGAGTGGATGAGTGGGTGAGTGGGTGGGTGGGTGAGTGGGTGAGTGGGTGAATGGGTGAGTGGGTGAGTGGGTGAATGGGTGAGTGGATGAGTGGCTGAGTGGGTGAGTGGGTGAGTGGGTGAGTGGGTGAGTGGGTGAGTGGGTGAGTGGGTGAGTGGGTGAGTGGGTGAGTGGGTGAGTGGTGAGTGGGTGAGTGGGTGAGTGGGTGAGTGGCCGAGTGGGTGGGTGGGTGAGTGGGTGAGTGGGTGAGTGGGTGAGTGGGTCAGTGGCTGAGTGGGTGAGTGGGTGAGTGGGTGAGTGGGTGAGTGGGTGAGTGGGTGAGTGGGTGAGTGGGTGAGTGGGTGAGTGGGTGAATGGGTGAGTGGGTGATTGGGTGAGTGGGTGAGTGGGTGAGTGGGCAACTGGGTGAGTGGGTGAGTGGGTGAGTGGGTGAGTGGGTGGCCGGGTGAGTGGGTGAGTGGGTGAGTGGGTGAGTGGGTGACTGGGTGAGTGGGTGAGTGGGTGAGTGGGTGTATGGGTGAGTGGGTGAGTGGGTGAGTGGGTGAGTGGGTGAGTGGGTTGGTCAGTGAGTGGGGGAGTGGGCGAGTGGGTGAGTGGGTGAGTGGGTGAGTGGGTGAGTGGGTGAGTGGGTGAGTGGGTGAATGGGTGAGTGGGTGAGTGGGTGAGTGGGTGAGTGGGTGAGTGTGTGAGTGGGTGAGTGGGTGAGTGGGTGAGTGGGTGGGTGGGTGAGTGGGTGAGTGGGTGAGTGGGTGAGTGGGTGAGTGGGTGAGTGGGTGATTGGGTGAGTGGGTGAGTGGGTGAGTGGCTGAGTGGGTGAGTGGGTGAGTGGGTGAGTGGGTGAGTGGGTGAGTGGGTGAGTGGGTGAGTGGGTGAGTGGTTGTGTGGGTGTGTGGGTGAGTGGGTGAGTGGGTGTGTGGGTGAGTGGGTGAGTGGGTGAGCGGGTGAGTGGGTGAGTGGGTGAGTGGGTGGCTGGGTGAGTGGGTGTGTGGGTGAGTGGGTGAGTGGGTGAGTGGGTGAGTGGTGAAGCATTTTCGGCGGGGGTGATGTCCGTGCGTCCACAGAAAAATTGGAAAAATTGAAAATCCTTCAACCCATCACCCCAACCTCTCCAAGTACTACATGAAGTCTATTCCAAACTTCGATTCCATTGGAGTTGCGTAAATGGTCTTGGAATCCTTGCTCACCCCACGGGGAGCGTCCGCGGACACAATCTGGCGTCTATGGACAAAGAGATGGTATATGTAAAAGGAATATGCAAAATGAATGCGTTGACATGTACAATGTATATGTATCACCTCTAAACTATAAAATAGCTTAGAAAAAGGGGCGAAATGAAGGCGACGGCGTCGCCGCCATCAGAAAATCTGACGGCTACGAGGCGTCGCCATCAGGATCTCCACTGAGATCCTGCCCAAACTGGGCCAACCAGTGGTTTCTGGGCGAAAAACAACAAAATAAAGTGATTTTTGAGTCAAAAACACTCATTTTGCGCGTCTCCCCCCAACGCGTCGCGTAGCCGACACGACGCGTTTCTGCGCCAATTCAACCTACATATGAAAAGGCCCACTGTTGGGCTACGCCATAGGCGTCTGAGCGATTCCTGGAATCGCCTCAGCATTTTTTGAAAAATGCGTGAACGCGCCACTTTTCGCAAAAATGAACCTTCGCGGATCGCCGCGAAAAAGGTCACGCTACAATCTTTTATTTCTAAAAACGATAAAACAATAATAAAATTGCCTAAAATCTTTAGAAATCGAGAGTTAAATTCTCGATTTGGAGCTGCGTCGCGCAGGCGACGACTGTCGTCGCCAGCCCAGAAAAGACATAAAATAACGATTTCTGGGGTATTTTACAGAAATCCCACAGAAATCAAGATGCCGTAGCATCAGCAGGAAAATTCCTGATCTGGCCTGGCGAAGAGCGCCACAGGCTGTGCAGCGGGTATGGGTGAAGCACCCCATACCGCTTCACCCCCCTCCTTAGAAGCCTTGCCTATATCCAAAGGAAGGCAAGGCCAAGGAGGCGCTCTGACCCCTGCAGTGCCCTGGTTTCAACTCTGATTCATCAGGACAGTGGGGGGGGGGGGGCTTCGTGAGTAATTTACATGGGGGGGAGCACCACACACATGTAAAAAAAAATTTAATTTTTTTTTTTTTTTTGATCTTGAAATATTCATAGGGCAATTGCCCCCCAGGCGACCACACTGGTCCCTGGCACTCCTCGTAGCCTCTGGTGACCAAACCAGGGGCGCTGCAGGCCCTTCCGCCCTGACTGATGGCGCTTAGGCGCACATATGGGCCCTTTTTCTCCATGGGCATGGAAACATAGTAGCTCAATAAATTCGGAAAAAATTATTTAGGGTCAAACCCAAGGCAACGACTTCCTCGCGCCTGAATTTAGGGCTTTTTCCTGCCCAAGGCGACGAATTCCTCGTGACATTTAGGGTCGATTCCCAACCCAAGGTGACGAATGAACGCACCTGATTTGGGGGATTTAGGGTCATTTCCTACCCAAGGCGCCCCACGCCTATTTAGGAAGGGACCTCCCGAAGGGTCAACCAACCCAAGGCGACGAATTAACGCGCCTGCTTTGGTTACTGGTGGACGCGGGGCGCTCTCCGCGCGACCTGCTGTCGTTGCTCTAGGGATTTGTCATCCACTCCACTTGTCAAGCTGCTGCAGGGTCCAGATTTCCTGTAGACCTCTGCTGGGATCGTCGTCGTCGTCGCAGGAGCTCCTGGAGCTGATCTCAGGGCTGTCGTCGTCGCTGCTGTTGCCTTGGGGGCCAGTCCTGGCCCAGGCGTCCCTTCTTGCACTGTATTTCCACCAGTGCAATACCTTTGGCTGCAGTCCGTTGCGCTGCGGGAGTCGTCGAAAACCAGGCAGCAGGATACCACTCAACGTTGTGGGAGCCATCGACAGGTCCGCCAGTGAACCACGCGGACAGCGGCAAGACCATTTTGAAGCATTTTCGGCGGGGGTGATGTCCGTGCGTCCACAGAAAAATTGGAAAAATTGAAAATCCTTCAACCCATCACCCCAACCTCTCCAAGTACTACATGAAGTCTATTCCAAACTTCGATTCCATTGGAGTTGCGTAAATGGTCTTGGAATCCTTGCTCACCCCACGGGGAGCGTCCGCGGACACAATCTGGCGTCTATGGACAAAGAGATGGTATATGTAAAATAAATATGCAAAATAAATGCGTTGACATGTACAATGTATATGTATCACCTCTAAACTATAAAATAGCTTAGAAAAAGGGGCGAAATGAAGGCGACGGCGTCGCCGCCATCAGAAAATCTGACGGCTACGAGGCGTCGCCATCAGCATCTCCACTGAGATCCTGCCCAAACTGGGCCAACCAGTGGTTTCTGGGCGAAAAACAACAAAATAAAGTGATTTTTGAGTCAAAAACACTCATTTTGCGCGTCTCCCCCCAACGCGTCGCGTAGCCGACACGACGCGTTTCTGCGCCAATTCAACCTACATATGAAAAGGCCCACTGTTGGGCTACGCCATAGGCGTCTGAGCGATTCCTGGAATCGCCTCAGCATTTTTTGAAAAATGCGTGAACGCGCCACTTTTCGCAAAAATGGACCTTCGCGGATCGCCGCGAAAAAGGTCACGCTACAATCTTTTATTTCTAAAAACGATAAAACAATAATAAAATTGCCTAAAATCTTTAGAAATCGAGAGTTAAATTCTCGATCTGGAGCTGCGTCGCGCAGGCGACGACTGTCGTCGCCAGCCCAGAAAAGACGTAAAATAACGATTTCTGGGGTATTTTACAGAAATCCCACAGAAATCAAGATGCCGTAGCATCAGCAGGAAAATTCCTGATCTGGCCTGGCGAAGAGCGCCACAGGCTGTGCAGCGGGTATGGGTGAAGCACCCCATACCGCTTCAGTGGGTGTGTGGGTGAGTGGGTGAGTGGCTGAGTGGGTAAGTGGGTGCGTGGGTGAGTGGGTGCGTGGGTGAGTGGTTGAGTGGTTGAGTCGGAGAGTGGGTGAGTGGGTGAGTGGGTGAGTGGGTGATTGGGTGAGTGGGTGAGTGGGTGAGTGGGTGAGTGGGTGAGTGGGTGAGTGGGTGAGTGGGTGTGTGGTTGAGTGGGTGAGTGGGTGAGTGGGTGAGTGGGTGAGTGGGTGAGTGGGTGAGTGGTTGAGTGGGTGAGTGGGTGAGTGGGTGAGTCGGTGAGTGGGTGAGTGGGTGAGTGGGTGTGTGGGTGACTTCTCCTCTTCCCCCTGGCTCTTGTCCTCCTTGTCCTCTCTCCCCACCTCTCCTTGCTCTTGCCTCTCCATTCCGCCGGCGTCTTTTTTTCGTTTTCTCTCCGCTGCCCCGGACGCTCCAGTCCGTGGCACCGGGTTCACCCCCGGACGATCCAGTCCGGGGGCTTGCGCCGTGCTTCATTCCTCCCCGTCTGCTCCAATCCGGGGGGTCTTTTTGTCATATTCTCTCCGCTGCCTCGGACGCTCCAGTCCGTGGCACCGGGTTCACCCCCGGACGATCCAGTCCGGGCGCTAGCGCCATGCTTCATTCCGCCCCGGTTGCTCCAATCCGGGGGGTCTTTTTGTCATATTCTCTCCGCCGCCTCGGACGCTCCAGTCCGTGGCAGCGGGTTCACCCCCGGACAATCCAGTCCGGGGGCTTACACCGTGCTTCATTCCTCCCCGGTTGCTCCATTCCGGGGGGTCTTTTTGTCGTACTCTCCCTGCCGCCTCGGACGCTCCAGTCCGTGGCGCCGGGTTCACCCCCGGGCGATCCAGTCCGGGGGCTAATGTTGTGCTTCATTCCGCCCCGGTTGCTCCAATCCGGTGCGTCTTTTTGTCGTATTCTCCCCGTTGCCTCGGACGCTCCAGTCCGTGGCACCGGGTTCACCCCCGGACGATCTAGTCCGGGGGCTTGCGCCGTGCTTCATTCCTCCCCGGTTGCTCCAATCCGGGGGGTCTTTTTGTCATATTCTCTCCGCTGCCTCGGACGCTCCAGTCCGTGGCACCGGGTTCATCCCCGGGCGATCCAGTCCGGGGGCTAGCGCCGTGCTTCATTCCGCCCCGGTCGCTCCAATCCGGGGGGTCTTTTTGTCATATTTTCTCCGCTGCCTCGGACGCTCCAGTCCGTGGCACCGGATTCACCCCCGGACGATCCAGTCCGGGGGCTTGCGCCGCGCTTCAATCCTCCCCGGTTGCTCCAATCCGGGGGGTCTTTTTGTCGTACTCTCTCTGCCGCCTCGGACGCTCCAGTCCGTGGCGCCGGGTTCACCCCCGGACGATCCAGTCCGGGGGCTAATGTGTTGCTTCATTCCGCCCCGGTAGCTCCAATCCGGGGCGTCTTTTTGTCGTATTCTCCCCGTTGCCTCGGACGCTCCGGTCCGTGGCACCGGGTTCACCCCCGGATGATCCAGTCCGGGGGCTCGGGCCGTGGACTGCTGCCATTGACAAACCCTTGGTTTGGCGAAAACTGACTTTGTTGTGATGATGGCCCTCAAAACCCATTTCAAAATCGTTCTCGACTTGCAAAGCCCACAGCAGCAATGCGCACAACTCCAAATCACTCTTGATCCAGGTTGTATGAGTTATTCAACAGATAGTCCATTTCTTGGGCCTGCAGATCAGAT